>JBBYHK010000009.1:9125293-9148209 GCA_038382065.1 Adansonia grandidieri
ATGGGTGAGGCTCCTACACAGCTGCATTGTTCAGAGAGAAGAGGAGAAATGTGGGACTCTGGAAGTGGAGGGCGGAAAGTGTATTTATAAAGAGGTGACAGACCTGCCGCTGCCTTCTCTAGGGTTCTCCCTTGTTTGTTTAGGTAATTAGTACAATTATTATTATTATTATTATTTTAAATTCCTTATAAAGCGCAAACGACGTCGGAGTAGTGCACTGCTTGCTCTTCCTTGCTGTTCCTGCTTTTTTAGGGCATAACAATTAAAAATTATAAATTATAAATTAAAAAAATTAGTAAGTACCTGCAATGATTTTTTAAAATGAAGTTAATATAAGTAAAAGTGATTTTCATTCTTTTTAAATAAAATTATTAATATAATTATATAATATATTATTTTTATTTTAAATTAAATTGTATGATCAATTTTTATATTATAATTAATAGATGAGTTTAATTTTTATATTTTAATTTGACATAACCAGCTTCTTGCGCATTTATTTTTAAATGATTTAAGTTCAATTAATAACTCCGTTAATTATTGCCGTTATTTTAATTGGTGTGACCGGTAACTTTTAAACGTGAGTGTTGACTTTTGGCATGGAAATTACATGAAAATGTTTCAGCCATGCATAAAAAAATAAAGCTTTTTTATTAATTTTGAATTAATAACTTATTTTTTTTCTCAGCTTTCTTTCACACGAAAGAACCTGAAAGCCCATATCGAACGTAAAAACCTTGCCAACAATAAAACAACCCAAGCTTGAAAGATTGTTTCTAAGTTTCTTGGTAAGAGCATTCACCACCTTAGACAATATCAATTTCATTAAAGTTTGTAATTATTTTGGTTTATATGAAATTGTTTATAATGAATTTAACAATCACATTTTAGCTAATTAGCTTAATTTAGATTATTTTGGTTATTATTTTTTAATTTCTTTTCATAAGGTTATTTTAAATATTTTATATTAAATAATCTATTTTTTCATGTAATAACGAACACGTGATTTATAATGTTATACCAAACATATAATATAAAATCATATTAGTAATTTTATTACCATGGTAATTAGATCACGACATCGATCTTACGAGTGATACTAAATGTTATGTAAGAGAAAAAAAAATATGGGTGGTTTTAATTTCTTCTCTCTTCTAGAACAGAAGAAAGCGTTAAAATTTCAAAGTTTATCAAACCTTTCAATTTTCATATTTAAAATTTCAAGTTTTCTCTCCTTAATCAATTTCTTCGCTATCAAAACTCTAAAAAAAAATTTCTATCAATATCTTCTAGAAATTAATATGGATCAAACCCTTCAATTTTCAATTTTCAATTTTCAAATTTCAAGTTTTCTCCCCTTAATCAATTTCTTCACTCATAGTCAATAAAAACCCTAAAATTTTTTTGTAAATATCTTCAACAAACCTATATGAATCTTTACCACACCCCAAAAATTAAATGTTCAGATAGAAAAGCCTAGGTCCATATATATCCACAAGAGAGCATTTCCTTTCCAATGTGGGATCCATGCCCATGCTTGGAGTACCTCCTCGTTGATCATGGCTGGCGCCTTTTCCTTACTTTTTTTTATTGGGCCTAAGCCAACCATTCTCTGAGCCATCACTCTAAGTGTTGGGGCCTCATAAAATGGGGATAACTCTAATACCAATTAGAAGGATATTTTAGGAACCTATGTGAGAGCTTAGGTCCATATATACTTATAAGGAAACATTTCCTTTCTAATGTGGGATCTAAATGGATTATAACAATTATAAAAACATTTCTTTTCTCTGTTTTTATGTAATCAAGTTTCTCAGGTTTATTTATGTTGTTTGGATTAAATTAAAGGCATAAACAAAATATCTATACTTATTAAAAAGCATGGATATTATCAGGAAATGTTAATTTTGAAAAACTTATTAAAAGGTTTCTCATTTAAAATTTATTTTATTCAAGTCATACCCTCTATCTGAGGTACATGTTATGAAAACTTGTTAATACAAGTTTAAAATTTTCAATTTAATGTACGATGGGGTCGTTGTATAATTGAAAAATTTATAATCTTATATTTGTACTATCAAAATATTCAATCAAATACATGAAAATTGGAGTCCGTTTATTATATTAGACCCAACTCTTAACATTGTTTTAAAAAAAATATTGTTTTGCTTTTTATTCAATTAAACTTGTGTCAAAAAAATATATCACAACACAAGAAAAAATCGAGGTTAGCGGGCAAATTTGCTATTATACTATAGGTGAGTATTGAAATTTATTACTATATTTTATTTCAATTGATATTTGCCATTTTACTTTTGGATTAAATACAAATTTATCACTATAGTTTAACTAGTTATTGAATTTTATCACTCTATTTTTATTTTATTGAATTTTGTCACTGTATTTTTATTTTTAATCGAATTTTGTCACTTAACTTTGATTGTGTATCATTTTAAGATAAAATTTAATTAAAATAATTTCCTTCAAATACTTTATTTTAATAATCAAGTTTAATAAATTAAATTAATAAAAGATGATAAAAAAAAGTTTTAGCTTTTTATAAAATAAAAATTCTATGTTAATTTTTTAATTTTTATAAATTAATTTTACTTCATATCTTTCAAAATCAAATTTTAATGACATAATTCAATCAAAGATTAAAGTTTAGTAATAAAATTTAATTAAATAATAGTATAGTGGTAAATATGCCCTAATCTCAAAATTACAATAGCACATTTCAATAAATACAAAGTAAAATGACAAATTTCAATATTTACCTATAGTATAGTGGTAAATTTGTCCCTTAACCCAAAAAATAGATAAAAATAATATATAAACGTTACAATGACACCATTGTCACGTGTTATAATTAAAAACAAAAAAAATTTAAAAATTCATTTTTCTCTTTTTCTCTTTTCTCTTCTTTTTTAAAATTTAAATCTTAAATCTTAAATCTTAAATTCGTCTTTATTTTTAATTTTCTTATAACAAATATGACATGTGGTAACCATAACGTCGAATTTACATTGATTGATAGTCATATTAGCCCTTTTTTTTCCCATTAATGTGTTAAAAGGTTGGGGGTTACTTGATTGAAGAATGAAATATTTCATATGTCTAATTGAACATTATTTCTAATAAAGGTGTCACATTAAAAATTTTCTAATGCTTCCCAAGTCATAGAGGACGCTAATCAATCACGTTCCAGGCTGAATTTACTTTGCATTTTGGCTAAACCAATTAAAAAAATTCTTTAAACTTTATCCCTCCATAGGATCTTAAACTTTAATCATACCAAAATAAACCATTATTAATCTTTAATTTGAACCCAAATAAGAAAAAAAAAATTCTTTAAACCTTTATTTGTATCAAATAAACTCTTAATCTTTAATTTTACCTGAATAAACCCTTAACATAAATGAAATTTTCATTTGAAATAAAACATTTTTTGGATAAAAATCAGAGCATAGAAATTTATTTGAATACAATAAAAATATATAAAACTTGCTTAGAGAAAAGTCAATTAATGAATGGAGCAGGAATTAGAAATGCAAATGACTGTCCAAATCTTAATGTTCTGACGTCAATAAATTACAACAGCTTTTGTTTGTTACATATTAAAAAACTCCCTGTTTGACTGATCGTATTCTCATTTTCATGAACAGCCAAAAATGATACCCTAAAAACAAATAATAGGGTAATTCGCCCTAATGTTTTTATTATTGATGTCTTTCTCTTTTTCTCTTTTTATTTTTATTTTTTTTTAAATTTCGATGGAATGTTATCCTTGGTTTTATTTCTTTTACAGCCTAAAATGAGCAGCCTAAAAAAGAAATTTTCTAAAAGCTAGCTCGCTGTCCTTGCATGAACAATTTCAAAACTTAAATTTCTTCACTCTTTTTAATTTAAAACTAACCCCTTTTAGATGAAGTCAGGCTGGCCTGTAGAAGTCAAGCATCGATGCCACATCCGGCTGTTGGGGTCAACTTCCCGGGGATGAGAAATGACCTCCGGAATGGGAAAGTAAACGTAGTGAGTGTTGCATATCCCAACTGTAATGCCGCTATATCCGGCAAATGCACCATGAACCTGCAAATACATGCTTGCATCCATCATATTTTACATTTCTGGAGATCGGTTGTAAACATAAATTTTGTATAATAGAAAGCAAAGAAAGTCAAAAATCCAATTTCGAAAAGCACAAACTTGCACAACCCTATATCAATATGCACCGACGACGTTATATGCCAGAAGACTCATTCAAAGGCTACTTAACTTGCGAGCTTGCAATTGGTGGGCCAACAGTAAACTTTACCGTGAAGGGGGCTTTGAGATTACATAGTGCCAAAACTAAATTTTAAGCGCTTAATATTTCCAGCCTGTTTGGTTTTCTAGTATTCTGACCACTTGACAGAATTTGTTTTTATCAAACTGTCCGCTCCTTGTACCTTAGCTCATTTACCAGCCTGCGTCTAAGCAAAACCGGTTCCTATACACGCTATCAGTTCCAAACAGTTCTCTTCACGTACCGAAAGGAGAAGAAACTTCAGCAAGCAGTTCAAACAAATCATATTGAGCGTGAGCATGTGTGGACCACGGAAGCAATGCATGGAGAGAAGTAAAGGATACTTACAGCATTTTGTCCTAGAACAGTGCAAAGAATTCCATCTGATGCATTTGCACGGCATGCACGGATCATGTATGTTGGATCAATATACTTTACATCAGCAGGGATGCCAATTTCCTTAAAATATTTCTTCGTCTGGAAGGAAGATATTGAAGTAGCATTTAGTACCCGATAAGGTTCATCCAGTGTGCTCAGAATGCATTTTGTTGATGAATTATTTAGTACCAAGAACTTGATGCCCCAAGACATTAAACTGACGAAAATCAGTGATGCATCTTATAGGTGAATTTTTTAATTTATTCCATGACATATGCATAGCACAAATATAATCATAATCAAACCAAAAGCAATCAACAAGAATTGTGTCAGCAATCTATAAGGAATTGAAACCCAAAAGAAAGGTATCAGAGAAAGAGAACAATTTGGAGATAACTTGAAGAATATGTAACAAACAAAACTTCATATACCAAATACCAATCCTCATTCAAGTCAATTCAATAATGTATGATTCATAACTTGACAAAGACAGGAAATCCCGCTGGGACAGGGTACATTCAATCACTCACTCTCCCTTTTTGAACATACTAAGTTAATTACGAGCAAGTATTCAAATACTTGGACTATGTGACTAACATAAAATATTATCTTAGTAGATCTTTATTTCTTCAGCCAAGAGTTCACAAACAAACAAATGTAATAAATGGTGGAAACTACATTGAAAATAAATACCTCTTGTTGGATGCGAACACCAATATCTCCAAGTACAATGTTTCCCGATGCATCAGTAGCATTAGTTTTCTCAACAAGATTCTGCATCAAAAACAGCATCTTAGAGACATTTTCTCAGATATCATGTCATCAAATTCAAAGATCTCTAAGAAACGATTTTTCATCTTCAAAGATGTTTAAGGCAGTCAAACCAATTCATCAAACAATTATAAATGAGATATTCTGGTGCATTCACCCCTATTTCAAAAATACCTATTTTAGAAGGGGAAATACTATTGAACCAATTGGAGCTTTTATCCTTGCAAATAAGCACCTCTGAATTTCATCAGAGACTACAAACATTTACATTGACAAAACATGATACACTTCAGAAAACATCAAGAATTTATTTTAAAGGAACATATTTGCAAAATTGCCAAAGAATATATGACAATCTTTTCTGCAGTAAAGCGAATGAAATACACAGCTACAATTCGCATAAGAGCAGAAAAAAGTTACTGAAATCGAGAAAGATCTGAAACTTTGAAATAGAATTTAAAGGAAAAAACAATAGAATAGACAACAGATTAAAAAAGAAAGATGGAACCAATATTAAATCAAACCAGCAGCATGTAAAAGCCTAGATAACTAGAGACATTGTAACCAAAAAAAGAAATTATATTCATCGATTTAGACATCCAACTGTGGAAGTTATTTGCTCACTACTATCATACACCATCAAAACTATAAATTTGTGATTAAATTATCACTTCCAAGAAAGCTTCAAATAGCTATATATCACCTGTCCAGCTCCTTCTGCAACACAGACCACAGCCGATCCCTTTGTCTCAATTAGGTATTTCAGATGCCTTAATACGCCATGAGGCCCATGCAAATTGAAAGGTACCTAAAGAATGCACAATTTGGATGTATTAGTAACATGCATTTAAAGAGTGCGATGGGGATAGCCGATCAGACTTTAATTGTTAACAGTCGGCATAAATACCTCTGGGATCAAACATATGTCAACTTGTCCACTAGCTAAGGATGATTGCATGGCTATGAAACCACTGCTACGACCCATCAATTTCACAATTCCGATTCCATGGTAAGCACTATGTGCCTGGTAATTAATTAAAGGAGAAAAAAGAAACGCAATAAGTTTAACATCAAGGAAACAGTGACCGGAAGGAGTTTTGGCACATAAGTTTAAGTGGAACAGAATTATGTAATGCATGAATTCAAAAGTCAAACAAGTTTTTTTTATATCAATATCAATAATCAAAGCTGATATACCTCAATGTATGCAGAGTTGATTGCTCGTTGTGCTTCTTCAACAGCAGTATCAAAACCAAAGGTTTTGTCCATCAGCAGAATGTCATTGTCAATCGTTTTTGGAACACCAACTACAGCCACTTTCAACTTTCTTTTGCGGCACTGAAAGGAAAAGTTTACAAACATATAGATTTAGAAAAACAAAAAACCAGCCCCTTTGGTGATAGTGAAGGTTTTCAGAACTCTCAGATATTCTTAATCAAGAAGAAGATCTTTTAATGCCCTTCCTTGTCTGATATATTATTCATACATATGAATATCTCAATCAAATTCAATTTGAAATGGAAAACATAGCTTAGAAATACCAAATATGGAAAATAAATCTTAATCTTTCAGTTACCCAAAATGATTGTAATGCCATGAAGTTGAATCAAATGACTAAACAAATTTACAAACATTACTTAGGACTTCAAGGGAGAAAAAACAAAAAGTCAAAAACTACCTTTATTTCTATGAGTTCCATTTCTGAATTTAAGATAGTAATAACAAAGGAACCATCAAGTCCAAGATTAACAAATAGTACAAAAGTGCAGATGACATAAATCTGATATGAACCTCATCGTGAATAGCATTGGCCCCAGCATGAGTACCGTTTCCACCTAGCACAAAAAGCATGTTGATTCCTCTTTCCTGGCATCAATTTTGGAAACATATCAGAAACACTACATACTTGGCCTCTTGAGTCTGACCATTTTAAATCAATATCTACAATTCCTTCAAGAAGATGAAGTTAATACAACAGTAGTAAAAGAGTTTTGAGTACCTCCATACTACTGACAATATCACTGACGGAGGGTCCTCCACGTGAAACTCCTAACAAACTTCCACCTGAAAGGTGAACATTTTGGACTACTTTCCGCGATAGCTGAAAATCAAAGCCAATTAACAACGTAAAATCTTGGATGGAGCAATAGATATTTCAACAAACCATTGCTAGGAAAGAAACACGGATTACCGGCATTTCAGCCAAGTCTTTGTCAGCGAACCCACGATAACCAAAAGGAATCCCCACAATGTTTTTTACACCGTATATTTCCAGTGTGATGACAATCTGCACAAGCTCATTATTTAAGCATGTATCAAGCAACAAACACTAAAGCATTCAGATTTCTTGCTAAACATGAAACTTAAATTTAAAAAAATATTTATGGTGCTACAATTTTAACAATCGTTACTTCATCAGTTTACACTACCATGAGAATGAGAATTTTAACCATCACTTCAATTAATTTACTGCAAATACCTTTCCTTCATATATAGTTATGCTAACAATGGAACGAGAAACAATAAGAGAATATTTTGTGCAAACACATCTAAAATAGAAGAAAACCTTGAAATTAGACTGATTATTTGTTTATCAAGCGAACAATAAGAAGCATATTTTATTTCCTGAATCTCAGTCAGTAGGCAACTAAAATGAACGTTCGATTTCAGCATGAGACACAAGATTAAAAAACCAGTTAACAATTACATACTAACAGTGAAAGCACTAAGCTGAATAAAATAGCATAGCATAGCCTAGCTGTTGTTGGTAGTTAAAATCATGCCAGCAGTAAATTGAAATTTAAATATGGTGCTGACCTGTCTAATGACATCATTAAGACCAGGGCAAAGCCCACCACAAGTAACAATTGCAGCCTTCACTTCTTCTGGTTTGAAATATATTTTCTCTCGAGGCCCAGCACGATGTACCCTACGATGATATGTCATGTCACATAATACTAATAACTGCCGAATGAACTTCAATGTTGCATACATTAAACAGAAACAGCAATAAGAAAATATATAAAATGACAAGAAATGTGGACACATGTGATGAGATTGGATCTAAAATTACTAATTCTACTAAATCAATACAAAAGTTTGAAAATAATATTAAAAACAATTTAACATTATTTTACCATGTATTATTTAAAATGTGTGTAATGAAAGTATAGCAGTAAATGGAATAGAATGCTTGATTCGTGAACTCACAAAAACCTATAAATAAGTTGAGAGTTATACTTACCATTGTTCAACCCAAGTACAGTTAGGATCAATGCACTCCGCACCAGCGGATGTAGGAGACGAGTAATGTATGACCTGAAATATTAAAAAGATCAGAGGTTTTGACCAATCTAGTCTAAATGTGAACCATTAACCACAACAATTGCAAGATTATTCCCAAAGAGCTTGAAGAATTTAACTTGTCTGGATTTAAGATATAAATATAAAACAGAGATAATCAAACCAGAATTTGCTTCTTAAGAAGCAAGGCTGGTAGATTTCTTTCCACAAATTATTTATGCTAGATTTTTCAGGTAATTTCGAATTGTCAGTCCAATTACGTACTGTATAGATGGAAATTTTCAATTTTGAAGATTGAAAAGGGTAAATTTTAGTAGAATGATCTCAAAGCTCTTAATGGTTAATGATAAGCACAAGCAAAATTTCAACTTTCCATATCACAAAATCGGCAACGGGAATATACCATGAAATTTAAAGTTATATACGTATATAAATTACCTTAAGAAGTACTCTATCGTTATTATTTATGTAACCATGCCACTCCTCATCCGACGGATAACCTTCCGCAAAATCTTCAGTTAATGGAGTTCTGCAACAAAAAGAAAAAAATATCGAAATAATTAATTATTTTAATAAAAAAAATTCATAATTAAAAAGATAAACGCGATCAAATATCTAAAAACACAAAATCGCAAAATTTTCAGACAAATTCCACGGAAGTTCAAAACAAATACTACATTTTAAAATTTTCTCACTCTTGGAGGTAAAAAAAAAGAACACATAACAAGGAGTAAAAATCTGCTGAAAACAGTAAAAAAAAAAAAAAAAGAAACTGTTTAGTACCTCATTCTGAGACAAAATGTGGAAGGAAAAGATTGAGCATCGGGGAAAACATCAGTGATGTGAGGAATATTAAAGCGTTTTTCGAAATCCTGCTGGAACTTAGACTTCCAATCAGGATCACTAAAATCGATACTGTTTTTCGAGCTCTTTTGATTACATTCAACCTTGGAGAAAACTCTACGACTCCGTCTCTGCTGCGATCTCAGTGTTCCGAGATTCGAGGAACTAAATCCATGGCGATAACGGAGGAGACGACGATATACGTTGTCGTTTCGAGGGAGGGTGAGCTTTGGAGAAGCGGAAGTGGTGATCGAATGGGAGAGAGCTTCCATGAAAAAACAAGTAAAGTTGAATTTTAGCTTTCTTTTCCCCTTGTTTTGGTCGTTGCAGGGATCAAAGACTCAAGTTTTTTTCTTTTTTTTTTTTTTGGTAGAGGGAGGTATTGGAGGGAGGAGGAAAAAGGAGAAGAAAAATAAGAGGAGACAGAGAAAGCAGACAAATCGAAAACGGCAGCCCGTTTTGGCCGTACAACTACAAAGTTACAAATTTTGGCTTGTAAAACCGAGGAGACTTAAAATTCAACGGGGAGGTTGGCATTTCTTTGACCAAATTAACCCTTCTATTTTTAGTTTTGATCTCAAATTTCACGAACTGGTCATCAAATTACTTGTAACTAGCAATTAATATACATTTAATTTCATCCAAACTAATTAGATACTCTAAAATCTACAATAATCTACAGTAATCCAATTGGGCAAAAAAAAATCTACAATAATCTCTTCCGCACGTAAGCCATTGATTTTGCTTATTTTGTAAAGATTCAAAATTATTAATTTATACCTTTTATCATATTATATTCGTGTTTAAAATATTTTATATTTATATAAATTTTAATACATTAAAAATTTATATTAAAAATTATTTATATATTTATATCATATTATTTTTTAGTGTCATATCATATTCATATCGTATAATTATTTCGTGTTTAATATTATTGGGTCTAATTAAAATATAAAAAAAATCAAATTTGTTGTATAACTTTTAAATATATGATTTCAATCATAATTAATACTTATGTTTGAAGAGTTTAAATGAATACAAAAAAGGAGAATATATTGATAAGAACAATCTAGATTTGATTCATGGGTCTTGTATAGTAAATAAATATAAATTTAGACTCAAAATCTATACTAACTGAAAGTTGTTCCTTTGAGAATTCAAAGCCTTTGTTCAGAGGTCAACCAAGTAATAGAATTTTAAAATTTTCTCTCTCTCTTTTTTTTTTTTTGTTAATTAAGTCATTGAATTTCATTTATTAAAGAAAGAAAAGAAAAGAATAAGAGAAGGGAAAAAATAGAAATAATGTGTGCTTGTATTATTTTTTTTGTATGTTTAAATTATTAAAGATTAATATAAAATTTTTAAATCTTAGTAATCCATATATATTTTTTATGTATCCAGGTATTCAAGTCATGTTCATGTTATTTTTTATGTTTTATTTTTATTATTTTTCCTATAGGTGTTCACATCGTATTTCAATTCATTTTATATTTTATATAGTGCATTACTGTGATTCAATTTAGAAAAAAATTTGTATATTCATATTGTGTATTAATTAATGACATATTTTGTATAATTTATAATAATGATTCAAATTAGAAAAAAATTTATTTTTCATGACATGCTTATTTGTAAAGTATTATAAGTTTATATAAATTTTTATCTATGAATAGTTCATTTTATATAAATTTTGATATGTACATCTATTTTTTTCATATCGCATATTAATTATTTTCTCATGTTATATTTATATTGTGTCTTAATTTACTACATATTTTATTTAGTTTATCATACAAGCTTACAGTAATTCAATTTTAGCTACAAATTCATTTACTGAAGTAGTATATCATTATATTTATCATATATTAATATAATTAATATAAAATATTATCTTTAAAATTTTAATCTAACATCTCAAAGGTTAATGAGAATCATATTCTAGTCTTTGTAAATATTAGATAATAGCACAACACACTTTTTGGGTGATAAGTTAAATTTAAAATATATATATATATATATATATTTGAAGAAATAAGAAGTTATTAATAATATGCATTGATTTTTGGGATGAAAAAAATGTAGACAAGGTGTTTTTTTTTTTTTAAGTAAATTATTAAAATAATCATACTAATATATATTATTTTTATGTAATAATATATTTTATTTAATCTTTAATTGAATTGATGTTATTAGTTAAATATCATAAAGCACTAAATATAATTCATTTACAATTAATTAAATTCAAGGATATCATAATTTTATGGATAATTAGATCCGCGTAATTTGAATTCAATTCATAAATATTTGTACTATATGAATCAAAATTCAAAATATTAACTTGAATGACATTAAATTTACCCTCGTAGAAGCAGAGAGAAAAAAAAACTTTGTTTATCGAGATATCAAAATCAAGTGTCTTTATTTATTCATATTTATTTTTTAAAGTATCTTCTAATATTTATACCATTATAAAATTAATCATTGAATTTAATATCATGAATTAAGTGATACTAATTCAATTGATGAATTTACATAAAAAATTAAGTAATTTCATATTACGTAATAATAAAATAAGAATACAAATGTCTTTCAAAGTTTTTTATTATAATTCTTTTTTTAAAAGTAACAACTTCTTCAAAAGCTATCTACTTACATTTTGAAACTATACATTTATTTTAAAAATTACTTTTTTACTAAAAAACTTTTTTACTTGAACTACCAATCTTTTATAATTAATTATTTATTTAAAAACAAATTAAAATTTATTTACTTTTGCAGCTTGTCAAATTCTAATCATTTATCATATATAATATAATAAAACAAGTTACAAGCTTGCTTGATAAGCATTAGTGATATAGCAGCTTAGGTAGATATCTTTTTTTGATGACACATAAGATAATTTTGATTTTAATTAATATTGTAATATGTAACATACTAGAGTATATCATTAGATTAATTAATTTAAAATTTTTTAAATTTTTTATTAATAATATATATGATTAAATGTTGTTAAAGATTATATTTTTTAAGATTAAATATATCATTATTCAAAATTCAAAATAAAATTTAAAATTAATCTTTTTAGATGATCTCTTATTAATATTTTGATTTTTTTATCCATCTAAAATCATATTAAGAAGTGATAAATAAAATCATGCATCAAAAATCAGAATTTAAAAATTTTCAAATTAAATATTTTTATTTTATCAATTATCAATTTTTATATTTTTATTCATTTAAAATCAAGGTTAAATAGTATTAAATAAAATTAGTCATCTAAAATCGTAATAAAGCTGTAACAAAAATTTAAAATTTAAAGAATTTCTTTTATTTGACAATATTATATTTTTTAAAAATTTAAAAATCTTAATTGTTACTTTGATAAATTTTTTTATTATCTTATTTGATTTTTTCAATTCAAAAATATACATATCACTTATTATATTCATTTTAAATTTGAAAAACATTTATCGATTTAAAATTATGCATACATCTTATTTATTAGCATCCAATAAGCTTATAAATAATAGCGTTATATAATTTTTTTTGTTTCAATGTGAAACTTTCGTTTAAAATGTGTGATTTTTTAATTATTTTTTTCAATTCACCATTTTTTTTGTTACACATTTATCAATTAATTTTTATTTTTATATAAAAAGTTAGTCAAAATAAAAAAATACAAAAAAAGATATTTTTCATTAAAGAATCAATATATATTTAAAAGACTATATTTATATCTTTTTTAAGTGTTAAAAATAATTTGAGCATAATCATAACAGTGAATGTGCATTATTTTTATAATTTAATTGTTATTCAATTGTTTTCTAGAAAAAATGTTAGCAAGGAAATAATATTTTTATAGAATCTAATTTTGATGTGGTATTAAAAATTTACATAATTTTTAAATATATTTCACATTAGAAAAAATATATATATAAATTAAAAAATTGATGATCTATTGATAAATTAAAAAAAGTAAATTAAATAAATTTGATTCAAAATTAAATTTTGAATATATATTTTGTGTACGTATATATAAAAAATTGAATAAATTTGATTCAAATTTAATTACAATTGTGATTGATATATACAATTTATATATTTTAAATATTAAATACTTTAATATAAATTTTAAAAAATACTTAATACATGAACATGTATATATAATTAAATAAATAAAATTAATTCGTGCATCGCATGAGCTATAAAATAGTTATTTAAATACAAGTAATTGACTATAAGATCTGAATTCTGTAATTGCAGCAGGAGTTCATTGTGAGGAAAGGTCACTTGACTATTTCTTTTTGCCTTTATTTTATTATTATTATTTCCTAAAAAACCTAGCTTTTATTTTGATAGATGCTCTTTTAATTAAAAAATAAAAGAAAATAACGTTTAGTTGGAACAAATATCTCGAGTCATTTTTATATATTTTCGTGTATTATTATTTTTTATTAACTTTTATTAATATAAAAAATAATTAAGTACGAGTTAGTTTAATAACTACTTTTATCTAAAGTACTTAAAATATAATTAAAAGTAATAAAAAATAAATGTAAATTTTGGTATTTTAAACTTTTAGTTTAAAATTAAAAGACCATACACTTTTATAAAAAAAAATTGTCTATAACTCTTACAATAAACTATCCATATTAATAAAAAAATTATTTATTTTTTATTTTTAAGTACGCACAAAGTGAGTGTAAATAAAATAATTGAATTAGTATCAAAAATTAATTTAATATCAATTTAATTATTAAAATTACTAAAAAATATTTAAAAACATTAAAAATAATATAAACTTAAAGATAATTATATATTTTTCTAATTTAAAAAATTACTCACTAATTATTTTTTTTCAAAACATAATTTTTTTATTTAATTTTCTCAACCACTCACTTTTTCTTAAAAACTCTCACCTCTAAAAACTACCTAAATTTTAAAAATTACCTAGTGATTTTACTTTTAAAATAACCACCCACTTAAAAAATTATATATTTTTTTGCATATTTATTAATTTATTTTAAAAATATTTTTTAACAAATCATCTTTTTACTTGCATATTAAATGTGCCTAAATTTTAATTATATTTAAAATATTATATATTTTATATAAAATTTTGAATAGATTAATAATTTATATATAAATTTTAATATATTTATATTATTATATTTTATTTATATTATTTTTAATTTTACAATTGTACCCAAAATTATTAACTTTAAGATTTTTTTTTTTTCTTATTGAATGTAGCGGAAGGGAGGCGCTGACTGATTGGTTGATTGGGGGTTTTAAGTACTCAGAAAGACCTACCACGGGCGAATAATCTATACTTCAGAAGGTTCGCATCTATCCTGCCCCCAACTTACCTGGGCAACGCAACGCGCATGATCGATGACACATTCACGTTCCCCGCTGACGGCTTCCATCAAGTTGTTGCACTTTTCTATGTTGTATATTTCACCTACTTCGTTCATAGTCTAAGCTAACAAATTTACTTGGCTTTAGCATGACATAAAATAAATAATTAAAATTTACTAAAAATATATAAATATTTTTAAATTTTATTTATTATAATAAAAAAATAATATAAATATAATATAAATAAATAAAAATATATTTAAAATATTAAATAATTTAAATAATGAATTATTTAACCAGACCCAAATGAAAGGGGAGAGCACACTAGACTTAGGCAAGACCTTGGAAGTATCAATTTGATTGAACTTAGTCATAGGGTTAAGAAAAAAATTGAGAAAACCAACAACAATTATAATTATAATATTCTATTTAATTTTTATTGAATTTGGTTTGGTTTTAATTTGATTTTTGATTCATAATTTAAAAAATCATAATTATTTTAGTTAATTCAAATTTTATTTTTATTTATTTATAATTAATTTTTAATTTTTTGTAATAAAAAAATATTTATTTTTAAATTATTAAAAATATTTAAAGTATTCTAAAATATATTTTTTAAAATTTAAAAATTAAATATTCAAAAAATTTTAAAAAATTAAAAAATCAAACCAACGAAATTCAATTCGGATCGGTCAACGTATACGGTATTTGGCTTAGTTTTTGAAAGAGTAGAATGTTATATGCTATGCCTGTTCACAAGTCAAACAGGTTGGATTTTAGGTAAAAAATTTATAAATTCGAATTAATTTAATTCAAATTATTTTTTAAAAATTAAAATATTAATTTTATTTAAATTTAATTATTAAAAATATTAAAATAAAATTATTTTTTAATAATTTAATATTTTTAAATACTAAAATAAGTGATTACGCTAAAAAAATAAATAAAAAAATTCTGAATCTCAAGCGTGTGCTACACAATAATTATGACGTTAAGAAACAATTTTTTTTTAAATTCTAGACATGAAATTTTAACTTTTGTGCCCAAAAAACTTGAGTTGAGTAGAGGTACGAAATGTTCCTCTCCTTCTCATTTATTTAATTTCCTCTCTTTTTATTAATATATATATATATATCTATATATTTCCCTCTTTTTGCAAAAGCCTGCTCAACAATTGCACATTGGCAATGTACTATGAAGATCACCGGGTTAGATTGCCTAGTAGGGGCGCCACGTTGGGGCGATTGTTAGTTAGGTCCCCACATTACCACCTGCTAGTTTGATGTGGTCGGTTTTTGAGCTTTGACCCTTCGCTTCCAATTTGAACTATAGTTTTCAAGCGTGCATTTTTGTCGATGCATTGTTACTCATTCTTCTTCATATTCGAATTTTCGCCCTCCAAACTGTGGAAATAAATTAAAGATGGCAAAATTCTTGATAAATTTTGCGTTGATCCCCTTGTTGTACTTTATCCAATTTCGTTTTTTAAAATTAGAATTTTACTTCTTAAAGTACTTTATATTTTCTTTTATATTTTTAGCATAGATTATATATATATTAAAATCATATATATATTAATATTTTATTTATACTATTTTAATATATATACGAACATTATATATATTAAATAATTTTATATATTAAAATTATATTAATGAATAAATTATAATATAATTTTTATAATATTAAATTAAAAATAATTAATAAAAATTAAGAAAGAGTGGTGTGAAGAAATTATAGATACGATTGACATCCAAAAATATTAGAAATTTCTAACTTTTAAAGCAAAAGTGAATTAAGCAATTCCCACTCATCTCACTCCATTAAAAAAAAAAATGAGCCAGGTTTGACAGTGGCTGGGCCTGGGGCTGAACCATTAGTGGCAGGCTTACTAAGCTTCTGGCCTTTCAAGCACCTCACCCACTCAAAGTGGCTTGGGCAGAATTGGCACTTGGCAGTTTGGCACCTGGCTTTACTTTGGTCCATTAGGATTAGCCCTTTTAGCAAGGTAAAAGCTAGAATTTGACAGGGTTTCCGAACCAGAAACAATAGGTAACCTCCATGGCAACGGGGAACATACAAAATTGGAGCAAAACTACAATCCCTTCAACAAGCCCTATGAGAGCCTTAGTGAAGCCTATCCAAGAACATAAATTAAAAAGTGTTGGTATTATAACCTACATTGATTATGCTTCAAGGGCAACCCAAAACCCCTCCTTGAATAAAGCACTTGATCTAGGAAAATACCATTTAACTTACACTCTGCAAACATGGCGATTTTATAATTCTGTTGCTTTTCAATTTATTTGAAATATTTGACTCCTAAATCTTAACCAGCCAACTAAAACAACTTCTCTATAACGGTCATTTGCCCCTCAAAAGATCCCATGTAAAGTCAATTTCGTTCAACTCTACCATTGGATTTGGCCCCATTCCAAATGTCTTAAACCTTTTATTCTATTTACTCGAATTCTTTATCTGTTTTAAAAAAATTCTATATTTGATATATATTTTAAAATTGATATAAATTATAATTTTTCAAATATATTAAAAATAAATTTTAAAAAATTAAATATATTTATATTAAACGCTTAACCTGTCTACCACTCGCTACTTAAAAAATGGCTGGTTTGACACTGCCACCAGTAAAAGCTAGCACAATCTAGAGGGTGGACCAGCAGGTAAAATACTCCAAAGTAGCAGATAGACTAGGTTCTTCAGTTGCTTTTTTCTAGCCATCATGCTATTATATTATTTGTTTTTATATTTGAATTCTGAACTTTCATCAAGCTTTGCTCGTGTCATTTGTTATTTGGTTCTTGCAGATTTCTGTCATATGCTGATCATGAGTCATGACCCCTAGATGACTATGCAATTTTGCGTCCTGATTTTTCTTGTGTTTACTTGAGTAAAAAGCTTGCTTAGAGTTTAATTGTTGCGCTAAGTTTATAGTGTTGTGGTTGGTGCAGATTGATATTAGGGAAAAAAGGACTCGATTCGGAAGCGGAAAAACAAGGGGGCTAGTCATGTCTGAAGAGTAGGGGGAAATTCGATGAGAGCTTAAAAAGTGACACAGAAAGAGATTAAATTATACCTTATACCATTTGGCACTTAGATTGCATCACCGGCTTTATCAGCACAGGATCAGGACAAATCAAGATAGGGTGATGACGAAACACTTTCTTAAGTCCCCTATCATTGAATGGGTTTGCCTCTGCAACCTTGGGGTTTCTCGACCAAACAATGTCAATGTTTGGGCAAGGCATGCTTGGCTCTAATGCTAAGGAGTTGATTGAGCTAAGAGTGTATGAGAGCAGGGCCACACCGTGATTGAAAGATCATATATGAAGCTAGGACACCAAGCAAAGACCGGGATTTTCAGATGAATCTCAGCCATGAAAATACAAGGAGAAAACTTGTCGTTGGCTCAGGACACAGAAAAGGGAAATATTGGTCTCAATAACAAGTAGCCCAAGAGAATTGATGGGTCTAACCTTTTTTGAATGTAAGCCGGACCAAGGTTGAATAAAAGGCAGCACAAGCCACTAAAGTTTAAGCTCGGGCAGTGGAAAAGGCAACCGAGTTGTGTGTCCAGAGCTGATATCAGGACTCGCAATATTTTGGAGATTCAAGTTTCTAACCCAGTTGTTGACTCATATCTTTAAAATACAAATAAATTAATAATATAATATAGAATAATGAAAATTTCTTTAAAATATGGATTAAAAAATGCTTTAACTTAAATAATTAAATTATCGTTGAACTTTTCAACGAAGCAGTAAAATTCATTGTGGATATTGTTATACTCACCACAGAGGGTTAAGGTCCAATACCAAATAAAACCTCAGAGGCCTACAAGCCTAGGACCACTAGCTACACTATCTAAAGAGAATGGCTACTTTTCATAACTAACTTGGTTATACAAAATAGATGAGGGCAAACAACTCCCGCAATTGATCGGCGAGGCAACCCAAGATCCTTCAAGACCTCAAACATAAAATGCGTAAAGATAAGCAAAAAAATTTCCAAGTTCATTATCTTCCTTACTACTTTACTTTATACTTCATTATTCTTAAAATTCTTATTGATTTGAGCATCGAAATATGTCCTACGGGCCTTATGATTTGAGCATTAGAATATACCCTTACGAGTTTTTCTTCTTTGTTCTAGGTCTTCCTCCTTGACTTCCATCTTCACTTCTGCTTGCTCGCCTTCTTCCTTACGGGGAATAACCATCCAGCTAAAAACAAAAATCCTTCAACAGATATTATTCAAACTTAATGTAGCATTACATTTTAATATATATTTATTATCTTAAAATCATAATTAATTATTTAAAAATTTTAAGTTAGTATTATTTTTAAAAATGACATCCAAAAACTTGAATATTGCATACTCATATTTTAAGTAATCAACCACCATTTTATGAAAAAAAATGAAAAGAATTGATTATTTACTATAAAAATATCTTAATAATAAAGGATAATAATCAAATTAATTGAGATAAAATAGATATGCATGATTTTGATTTAGAAATATGGTCAAATAAATTTAATGGGTAAAATAATTTTAACTTTATGATAATTTTAGAAAGTTTTGATGTTCCATTTATATTAATTTTGAAATAAAATTTATTGGTGATCTACAAACTTTTATCAATATTTCATTTTCATTCATGTTCTATAAAACTTGCATCAATCATTTACAACCTTTGTTAATATTTTATTTTCGTCTATTACCTTCGAAAGTTACACTTATTATCTTTGAGCTTTAATTAAAATTTTATTTTTATCCATAACTTTTAAAAATTTAATATATCAGTGGCTACAATCTTTTCAAAGATTTTAATGTTGATTTACCTATTAATTAAAGCTAAAAAGTTACAAAAAATAAGCATTAATTGTCAAGTCACGTGACACACGGTACACTTGTTAAGATCTATAAAATTTAGTATTATGTATGTTAATTATTTTTGGTGATTGAAAAAATAATACATTTATTTTTTAAAATAAATTTATTTTTATGTGAAAAATAAAAAAGTTGTTATTTATAATTTGAAAAAGTTAAAAAATTCGAATGCAAAAACTAATTTTAAAAGCATTAAATTATATAATTTTAAAAAAATAATATTGTCAAAAATAATTTTTTGAAGGATGAAAAATATTTTTATAGAGTATATAATATATTTAAAATGTATTTTCAGAATAAAATTTACCTTTGTTTAAAAAATGAAGATATTTGGGTAAAAAATAAATGCGTTTTAATTTTAATAATTTGAAGAAACTCATTGCAAATTTAGAAAAAAAAAAATATTAGTTAAGTTTCAATCAAGTATTAAAAAGTCAAACTTTATATGAGCAAAATTAAGTGTATTAAACATAAAATACATAAATATATATGCTTACTACATAATTTTAAATATATATATATATATATATATAAAATAATTGATACATATGAAGAGGATAAAAATTGATATTTTGTTAATTTTTTTTAAATTTCTTTTTACTTTTGACTAAAAAAATTGACAAAAAATAAAATTTTGAAAGATTGTGGATAGCAAATATAATTTTTAAAAGCTATGGATGACTAAAATGTAACTTTGAAAAGTTATAAATAAAAATGAAATATTAATAAAGATTATGAATAATAAATACAATTCTTAAAAGCTGAGGATGAAAACAAAACATTGCTAAAAGATTATAGATTATAGGTGAATTTTATTCTTAACTTTGATAAATTTTAAATTTTAAATACTTTTAAATCTCAAATATAAAGATTTCACAGTTTGTTTAAATTTGAAATATATATATATATATATATATATATATGTATGCATTATCCTAATACCATGAAAAAAGATTATCAATATAAGCGTCCATATCGGCACATCTTATCTTAGTACTTTATTATCTTGTAATATATATGATAAGGTTATTTTGTATATTTGAATATTTGATTCAATTTATTCACTAAAACATAAACAAACATATTCATATTTTCTATTCTCTAAATAAATAATAAAAATAGTAAATAAAGATCACTCCCATTTTAACGTAAGATTCAAATTTAAACCTTGTAAATTTCAATCAATAAATATCAAAGCCCAAAAGTCTAAATTATTTTCGGTCTAATACGTGAGAAGAAAGTATAATTGTAGAATCAACTTTCACTCCTTTTTAGTCTTTTAACTAAATATCTTCGTCAGTTTTAAGATTTAAAATTAATTCTGTTTAGAGATTTATAATTTTTTTTTTTTAAGAATGCACTTAAATAAACTTAAACTTTAATTTTCATCCATAAATATAAATATATATCATTATTTATGTCACGCCTATTTAAGGAATCAACTTCCACTCTCGGATCCGACCGATATAGCGTCTAAATATAAGAACTATCAATTCATCCAGCCTTCACTTCCAAGGTATAATATTGAAGGTGATCATCCCCTTCCCATGGGCCACAGCCATGTATAAAGAAGCATTTAATTTTGTCATGCCCAATATCTTCAATGCCTAAGATTCGATATAGAGTTAGGCCACGAGGTCCAATCAACAGAAGACACCCCGTGACTTTTTTGATTTATATATAATGTTGAAGTTGGATTTGGATTTGGTCCATTAAACCAAAAACAATCAATTACCTGAGCCACCAATCCCATGTATTTATAACCAACTTAAGACATAAAATAGAAGTGTTCTAAGGCTGCCACGACTAAATTTAAATATTTTTTAAATTGAATTAAATTAATTTGAAAATTTATGTTATTATTACTTAAAGTAATATAAAATTTTTTAAATTAATTTTATTTTTATATTAATATATATAATTAAATTTAAATAAAAATAATTTTATTTATTTAAATAATAATTAGATCAAATTAATCTAAATTATTAAAACATTTAGCCAAATCAAGCGTCCATGAAAAGGTTTAATACGAAAAGTTCGATAAAAGATTTGTATCCTTAAATCTCATATATTCTATACTCCTTTTCTCCTCTACTCTTATTTTTTTAATCGAATTAAGCAGTGAAACGTGTTCCTTTCTTTACAAGTCCACGATCTTCTAGCCTTTCTTCAACCCAATCCATTGAACCCAAAAATTCCTCAACAAATTTCCAAAAGGAAGGCCTACTTGTATATTTTGAAAAGCTTTGACAATATTCACCTAGTATTCTCCAAAGTGTGATGGCATGTGGCATCCCACATTATAGTTGCAAATGCCCTTAAAAAGCTTTTGATGCCACAGTTTTCTTGGACAAACATATTTATTGGTCATTTTGGAGAGAGATGGTCTGTGGCAATGAACCGTCATAGTCCTTTCATCTATCAAAGCCTCAAAAAGAAAGAAAGAAAGAAAAAAAAAAACGAAAAAAGGTATCTCCATCAGGTGCAAAAGCCAAAACTTCTTTCTTAGCTTTTTCCCCCCTTTCTGGTTTTCTTTTTTTCTTTTTTTTTTTTTGGTTCTTTGCTTTCGAAAGGGTAACAGTCCAAACGAATCTTAGGAGGACCCTCCTCCACCTTTTTTTCCTTTGGCTTCCCTTGTAGTGTCTTATATGCATTCTATTTGGATTTGGAGTCATCTAGGACCCAATCTCTGTCACATTTTGCATCCAGTTTTTCCTACATTTTTTTTTTTTATATAGAGGACACCAGTTTTGAGATGGATGAAAGTTTACGGAGATTAAGATTTAAACTTTATACCTACTGAGTGTTACATTTTAAAGATGATTATATAAATCAACCGAAGGAAATGAAACTTCAATTTTCAAATTTTTTTTGAAAACATAAAATTGTTCTTTTTAGTGAGACAGCTCTTGTTCTAAGGGTTAATGATATTGCCACAAAAATGAAGAACTCTCTTTCGTTCTTCTACTCTTTTGTTATTACAACAAAGAGTTGCTTTGCTTTTTATCAAATGCATATTTGTCCCCATGCATGGCTGCTAAATATAGGCCATGACATGTCTTTA
>JBBYHK010000009.1:9173904-9189069 GCA_038382065.1 Adansonia grandidieri
TTGCAAAATTTTACGTACTCATGTTACATATTTAATGTTATTAGTGGTCTTGAATTAAAGAGTACCGTTCGTTCTTATTTACAAATAATGTGGAACTGAACTTCCCTCAAATAAATAAGATAATCGCAATCTCTTTTTTATTTTTTTGTTTTCATTTTTTTTAGTATTAACAAGTTTCCAGATGAATTGATATTTCATTCAACCATGGCAGCTGCTACTTGGAATTCAAGACCAATACAAATACGATAATCATATTCTGAAAAGAAAGTTGATTGATTTTCCAGAACTAATGGGCAGTTGTAAATTCATGGTTTTATAAATTCTGAGACTTAATCTTATTACTTCTGAAAATGCATTTTACCAAAGCACATCAACAGAGAGGTTAAGCTGAATTTATATATTAAAATGGCCTACTTCTACAAATAAACATATCATTGCATATGGAACATTCCAAGATCACCGGGGTTTTGATTAATTAGTAACTTGTTTAACTGAGACATACTTCTACAACAAGTTATGACTAAATTAATCAAAACAGAAATTAATAATCAATATAACACCTGTACTAGGGTTCAAAAAAAAAAAGAAATTAATAATCAATATAAATAAGTTATAGATTTGGAATCTCTAATAACCAAGTTAGTATAAGAAAAAAGCTACAGATATTATATATATATATGGTTTCGTAATTTTAGATATGATATAAAAATAAAATATAATATTTTTAATAAGCATGAAAATAATATAATAAATATAATTAGCGTAATAAATACAATTAATGATTTGGGTCATATTCATTTCCATAAAACTGAAATGAAAAATAAAAAAAAAAGTAATTAAACATCAACATAAACGTCAAAATAACATATTATATATACTAATATACTAATCAACATATTAAACATCAAAATAACATAAAAAAGTAATTCAAACATCAACATAAACACAACAAAACCAAAATCATAACAACAAGAATAATATTCCATACATAAAAAAAAAGCAAGATTTAACAAAAAAAAAAAACCAAAAAGAAATCACAACAAATAAAAAAAAATTCTATGTTATCATGTTTAGGCTGTCAACATAGATGAAAATCCACGAGCCTTTACATGATTTTGAGTCACAAAAATGAATAATCAAAAGTAAAAATTAACCAAAAAAATTTGATAAAAAAATACCTTAAAAGCTTGAAAACTAAAAAAAAAAAAAATTAATAATTTAATTAATTTTTAAGGCTTTTAGCTTACGAGAGCCATTAACCTTTATTGAAGGCTTTTCTCTTTGTTTTCTAGAGAGAGGATCGGCCAAAATGGGGAAGAAAAACCCCTTTTGCCGTTGGCTCTCCTAGAGTTTCTAGAAATTTTTTTTTCTTTTTTTCTTTTTTTTTTTATTAACTTTTGATTTGTTTTTTTTTATTGATTTGATTTATTTTTTGATGAATTTAATTTAAATTAATTATATTTTGTCATCTAGTGGATGATGTCAAAGTGCGGAGAATTTTGAAAGATATTTGTATAGTTTATAAAATTATATCGTAAAAATTAATTATAAAAATTAAAAATTATGTATTTATAAAAAAATTTTATATGATCAATTTAATTTAATCTAATGATAAAAATAATTTTTATATACAAGAAAAAATATTAAAAAAATAATAAACTCGTAAAATTTTATAAAAAAACCTTTACCGAAAAAAATGGTTATATTTAAAAAATTTGTAAAATTCATAAAATAAATTAAATTTTGAAACACTGATTTAATGTCAATTAAATAACAATATTTAAAGAATTTTAAAAATTATTAACCTAGAAAAATACCAAAGAGAAAATTTTACAAAGTGAAAGACTCTGTATATCAGTAACAAAAAAATTCTAAAACTCATAAAATAAATTGAAATTTTTAAAACTGATTTAATATGAACTAAATAATAATATTTAAATAAATTTCAAAATTAGAAACTCAAAAAAAATCTCATCAAAAAAATTTATAGAATATAAAACCCGTATCTTGGTAACAAAAAAAATTTTAAAAATTATAAAATAAATTGAATTTTTCAAAACTGAAATTAATATAGATTAAATAATAGTATTTAAAGAGTTTTAAAAATTATAAAATAAGAAAAATCTTCCTAAAAAATTACGAAGTAGAAAACTTCGTATTTTGAAAACAGGAGAATTTCAAAAGAAAAATGAAAAACTGATAAAATAAAACGAATCTCCTTAAAGTGATTTCATATGAATTAAATAATAATATTTTAAAAATATTTAAAATTATAAACTAAGAAAAATCTTCTCAAAAAAATTTGGAGAGTAGAAAATTTTGTATTTTGAAAACAGAAGAATTTCAAAAGAAAAATACAAAACTGATAAAATAAAATGAATTTTCTTAAACTGATTTCATATGAATTAAATAATAATTTTGAAAATTTTTTAAAATTATAAACTAAAAAAAATCTTCTTGAAAAAATTTACAAAGTAAAAAATTTCATATTTTGGAAACGGAAAGAAAATTCTAAAAGAAAATGCCAAACTTATAAAATAAAATAAATTTTTTAAAACTAATTTAATATGATTTAGACAATAATATTTAAAGACTTTTAGAAATTATAAATTTTAAAAAACGTCTCAAAAAAATTTACAAAGTAAAAATTTTGTATTTAAAAACAGGGAAAATCCTAAATTTTATAACAAGTAAATGAAATTTTAAACCCTAATTTAATGGTGGTTAAATGTGAATATTTAAATAATTTTGAAATAAAAAACTCAAGAAAATTTCACTAAAAATTTTACAGTTAACAAAAAATTTGTTTTTTGAAATTGAAAATTTTTTTAAAGAATACATTAAAACTTATCTAAAATGAACTAAATGAAGCATGTTATTTATTAATTTACAAAATGGTAAAGATGAAAATCCAAAATTCAAAATTCGAAATAATTTATCTAAAAAAATTTCATGAGTATGATACTCGTGGTACAGTAAAAAACTCAAAGTTAATTACTAAAATAGGCAACTTGACATCTTGTGGTATAAAATGTCAATATGAATTGTTTTTGAATATTTATGATTTTTCAAAGTGGCTATCGACATAAATACTATACTGATATCAGTAAAAATATACAACAGTCAATCTCCCCAAATTTATGAAAAATTTTTGAAAAATTCCTAAAAATGAAAAATTTGACAGCGATAATATCTGTAGAAGTAGATTTTCAAAATTTTGACAAGAAAATATTAAAAATATTTTTTCTTAAATATTCATCATGTATATTCAAAATTAGATATAAAAATATGACTTTTTTATTACGTGAACTTACAGTTATTTAAATTATGATTAAAAAGGTATTGAAAATATCTTATACATCTGAAAAAGATCATTCTCCACGAGGATGACTATTAAATTCTTGATCTTGGATATTCGAAATTATTATAAAAGAGATTTAGACGAAATTAAATATCTACAATATGAAATATCAACTTTGACATCCTTTTGACCGTATTAATGCATGACAAATCTTTCTTTTACCTCCTTTCACTTCCATATTCATACAGGCTCGATTTAGTCTTTTCCTAACTTAGAAAATAGACCAATTTAGTTCAAGCCTGAACATGATACATAGTGATTTAGATTGATTTAATTTAACCTAACTTGAATCATTGCTGAACCAATAATTTTTTTTTAATTTTTTATTATAAAAAAATAAAAAAATTATATTATGATAAAATTATATTTTTTTAATTTTTATAGAATAAAATTAGACTAAATTAAATCAAATCTAAATAAAAAATTAAAAAAATTCAATCACGATCTGACCGAAACACCCCTGCTAGAAAACCATCATCAATCCACAATTTAACAATTAAATATAGTCAGAAAGGCCCCAATATATTCAATGGATCCATCCTAAAAAGGGCCAATGGATCTTATCTTTACCTAATTTCTTAAAGAATTTGCAAATAAATCTCGTAGAATCTAAAGTACATTGTTTTTATCTACACAAGGATTTTTACTTTCGAGGAAAATTTTGAAAGTTGAAGGCATTTTTTTTGTCTTATTCTGTTTCTATTTTATGGGCATTTTGTTCTTAATCTAATAAACAAAGTAAATTATCAAAATGCCCTAAAACAAATTCATGTCTACTAAAGGTATTTTTGTCAAAACTTGAGCGAAGAAATAAATAAATTGAAAAGGAGGGTAAGAAAATAAAATAAAAAAGGATTTTTAGAGAAAAAAATTGGAAAAAAATGTTTTTAGATTTTTTTAAAAAAATTCCTTTCTTTATTTTTATTTCTTTAATTATCTTCAAATGAATTTGTTTTATTTTGTTAAAAAAATGAAGAGCGAAATATTTTGAATTCTTTGAAAAAGGAGAGGAATAAGAAAAAAAATAAAATAATTATTAATAATAAAAATGAATTTATTTTATTATTCTTATTTGTTTTCTCATGTTCCATGTTTGTTTTTTATGTTTCCTTTATTTTAGATCTTTTTTAGAAAAAATACAATTGAAAAAATTTTAAATAATATTAAAAACAAATTTATGGAAAATTTTCAATGTTTTAATTTTTTTTTAAAAATGACATATATTTTTAACATTTTATGATTTAAATTTTGTAAAAAAAAAAGTTTTGGATCTTCTTTATTATTTTCTAAATTCCTATGTCTTAAATTGGGGAAATTGTTTTTTTATAAAAGAAAACATGGGGAGAAAATAAAAGAAGAAAAGAGTAATTTTTTTTCAAAAAAAAAAGCAAGAAATTTCCACCATGACAGTTTTTTTTTCTCTTTTATTTTGGTTTTTCACTTATTTATTTTTTTTCTTAAATTCTATTCTTTGAAAAGTTAATTTAACTTTAATATGTGTAAAATTCAAAAACTTATCAATTTATTTCAAAATAACAAAAATGCACGTAATGCCAATGCACGAAAAATCTGTCATTTTCTACTGCTGACCCCCCACCCCCTCAAAAAATGTGAGTTTTTATCAAGAAATTACATTACTGTCGAAATTTTACGACTTTGATATGCCGTTTTTTTAATTTGATTAGAAAAACAAACAAAAGTAAATGAAAAAAAAGAATATTATATAAATTATTTTAACTTTTGATTTTATTTTACTCAAATTAAAAAAAAATCATTTGATAATTTGTATATATTAAAAAAAAAGGGATAAGTTTTAACATTGAAAGTGATAAATTTGATCATAGCACTAGAAGTGATAAATTTGAATCTTTTATCTTACGAAGAAAATATTTGTTGTAAAATGAAAGTACTGCTATTCATGCATTGAAGTTGAAACTTAATTCAATTGATTTATGTAATTATATATTTAAAGTAATATAAAATAAATTTGATATTTGAATCCAATCATCGATAACTTTTTTTTTTATCTTTAAACTATGACTTCGTAATTAATCAATAATGGTTCAAAGTCTAAGTCCTGACCATTCCTTTCTTGGTAGGAATATATAAGGATCGAGCGCCTTGATATTATGGTATAAACAAATCAAGTTCAAGTTTGATTTGATGAATATTTAAGTTTAATTTATTTATTATTGAGTTAAATTTGAGCTACTCGAATAGTAAATCGAATTGAGCTTGAGTTCAAATATTTTAATATTTGACTTGAATGATTTATGAACTTAATCGATTTTTATTTTTAAATAATTTATATATATTATATAAGTAAATAATAAAAAATATAATTTTAATGTTTATATTTATGATTTTAACTGAGTCTAATCAAATTGAATTCAAATAAATTACAAATCCAATTTGAATATAGAAAACAAAACTTGATCAAATTCCAATAAAATTTCAACCTTGAGTTTTCAAATTGAACTAAGGCTTGAACTTGATATTAAATCAACGGCTTAGTCCGAATATACCCTTGATATGGACACAATCATCTAACTTTTCAATCAAATAAAAGGTCGGAATCCCTAACTCTTCGCCTTAATAAATTGGCAAATAATCATTAAAAATTTGAAATAAAAGTTCCTTAATACTATATTTGGAACAAACCAAGTAATAAATTATATTCAACTTCAGATTTTTATGAAATTTCCAAAATAATTTTGACATATATGGTTAGTGGAGTACAACAAATTCATGAAGTAGAGTCCTGTTTTTTTTTTTTTTTTTTTTGTGGGGTGGTATTATTATTTGAAGCTATCGAGAACCGTTCTTCTTCTTTGACACGTAAAGTTTATAAGCTTAAACTCTGCTTTATCGAAAAGGAAATGCCCTAATTTACTTCATACCGACAATTTTAGCCATTAATAAGAGATACATATATATATATATAAAGTTATTAAAATTCGATATTGTAAAAAGATATAACTTAATATTTATATAATACATATTTTTAACATATTAAAATTGATATAAATATAAAATACGTTAAATACGATTATAACATTATAAAATACATAATCATAAAATGAAAACATGAATTACTAAATCTAATTTACTTCCATTAATACTATTCTTTAACATGGCCTAAATAAAATGAGATACATTTTAAGTTCATTTGAAGTTTTTTTAAAAGAAATAAAAAATGCTAATATGATAGCTAAACAATAAAATTTTAAGAGCTTATTTTTTTATACACAATTGTTGAAAATTTTATTATTTATAAGTGAAATTAAAAAAAAATTATATGCATACAATATTTGAGATTTGTTTCTTGTTTTTTTTTCTAATATATCTTAAAGAGGTATATAATTATAATGTATCTCTCTTAATTTAATAAATGAAATTCAAAAACTTTATCAGTAATTCTTCAAAATATAATATCTAACATTTGGATAGTAATGGTTATTCGAGGTAAAAGTTTATTACAAATCTTTATACATGAAGCATTTTAGTCATTGTACTTTTAAATTTAATATTTTAATTTTTATATTTTTAATATTATAGCAAATAAAAAAATCAATAGTATTATAAAAAAGCCATTCAAATATTGAAAAAATTTAAAATTTCATATTACATTATATATTATATTATATCAATATTTAAATTTTTTTATATTATTTAATATTTTTATTTATTATAATTTAAAAATATAAAAATTAAAATATTTTATTTATTATAATATAAAAACTTCTAATAAACTTTTATAGCGATGATAAGCTTGCTTTTCAAATCCTCATTTAGGCTTTGGGTTTATAATTTTCAGAACGGCAATCTTTTTTCCACCAACAACGCAAAACACGGCATCGAAAATTTTCAAAGATCCCAAACGCCACCCAAATTTTGTAAAATAGGACGTGAAAATAAAAGATATGTGGCGCCTAAACAAACAAATCCTATTGGTCCTTTCCATTGCGCGCGGATCACAATCCTCGTCACACCCTCTCTTCACCGTACGATAAAAAATAAAAAAAAGGAAGATTTTCCCTCCATTTCAAATTTTAACAAGTTTCGAATCTTCCACGTCTTTCGGTTCCTCTATAAAGAACCCCAAACCCTTCGCTATTTATCGGTCCAAGATTTTCTCTCATTTTCTAAAGAAACAAGCAAGAAATCAGTAGGATTCAGTTTCATTTTCTCGCAAACCAAATGGCTCGTACGAAGCAAACCGCCAGGAAATCCACGGGGGGCAAGGCACCCAGGAAGCAACTGGCCACGAAAGCCGCTCGGAAATCAGCTCCAGCCACCGGCGGAGTCAAGAAGCCACACAGGTTTAGGCCAGGAACCGTGGCGTTGCGTGAGATCCGAAAGTACCAAAAGAGCACCGAGCTCCTGATCAGGAAGCTCCCATTCCAAAGGCTGGTAAGAGAAATTGCCCAGGACTTCAAGACTGATCTCAGGTTTCAAAGCAGCGCCGTGGCGGCTCTCCAGGAGGCGGCTGAAGCTTACTTGGTTGGGCTCTTTGAAGATACCAACCTGTGTGCTATTCACGCTAAGAGGGTTACCATTATGCCTAAAGATATTCAGTTGGCTCGCAGGATTAGGGGCGAGAGGGCTTAAAATCCTACTATATGTTTTAGCCTTTTTCTGGGGGCTCTGTTTTAGGGTTTAACTTGTGAAACGTGGATGTGTAGAGCTGTAGGAATTACATTTAAACTTGGTTTAATGTTATTGTCTTTGCAACGCTAAGTGTTTGTTAAAAGTTCTAAATGAAAATGGTTTTTATCATGTTAATGAATTACTTTCTATTAATTTGTTTTTGCCTTTGCTTGAGATCTAATCCTCTTTTCTGTTAAATTGGGATGCTGGGTTTTCTCGTCTCAGCCCTGATATGTTGAATTTGATTTTGTCCAAAGAAAGTAAATACAAAGGATATATAAAAGCAAGTTTGGAGTTTGAATTTTATTATTTGCAATCTCTTCTTTATTTAGATGGATGTGGTAAGAATGATTACTGACATAAAGGCCGCAGCAGGAATTTTTTTCTCTGATAACAATGTTATTGGGGCTTGCAAGTGTGCCAAAATGAAAGAAATGCTCGTTTCACAGAATACATGAATGCAGTAATGGAGCAGCAAAGAGCTCAAAAAAAGGGTAAAAAAATAGAAAAGAAAAAGCCGCACTTGATCTTCATAAATGGGTCTCAAGCAACTCCATTGGAAACAATATTCGACACAGATGTAACCAGATCGATGCAAGTGAAAGCCATATTAGGCTGTTGAAAGTTTTTTTGTTATGTGAGTTACCTGCATGAACATGTCAAATGAAAAAAAAAAGCAAGATTAAAGTTGTAAAAACACAAGAGTTTGACTATAATTTGAAGACCTCAGCAACCCTAAAACAATTGATTAACATCCATGTTTGAAAACAAAAAAAAAAGAGATTATGGGTCTAGATTGTTTACTTAATTGGAGAAAATTGTTCCTAATGTTCCATTCAAAATCCCAGTGCTTTCGATCGTTTTTCAGTGTCCAATATGCCCAACCAAAGGAAGCTGCATCATACACCTCTAACTGAGCCCTTCCAAAGTCTTGATAATCCAATTGAGACCCACTTGTAACATTCCACTCATTCACCCACTCACCTGAAACAAACAAAATCCTAAAAATAATGTAGGAATTGCACAAAGTTGGTTAAATCCTAAAAAAACATAATCTTTCAACTCAGAGCACAGTTTCATTGGGATAGGAAATAGAAGTTAGAACTTAGTTACCGATAAAAACAAGTGGGCCATTTGCACCATTCAATGCTTGTAGCTGAGACTCCCTGCTCTTATATATGAATTGGATATTATCTATAGCACTCAAGTTAACAAAGAAAGTGTCAAAGAGATTGTAGTAATGCAAATCCACCACCAGGTTGTGGGAGCCAATATCAGCCTGATAAAGTTCCAGTGGATCTGCATTGCCAATTCTTTGACAAATTATCACATATGCCGATGCAGAGTACTTCCGCACAACTTCATAGCCTTGTTTGTAGTATGAAACTAGTGTATCCAATGGAACTTCCGCAGCGGAGGGTTCATTTAATAGCTCGATTCCCAGCAAGGCAGGATGTTTTGCATACCTGCAACATTGGCTTATTAGGATTCGAAAGATTTTTTTGCTTAATTATTTGGGATATTGATTGACAACAATGCAACATAAATTCTTGAGAAAACTTCAATTTCTAGTTGAGTCAACATATCAACTGGCATGCAATTTCATAGAAATTTTAACAGAGATCAAATGCAACATGGGAGGGATCTTAAGAACAACAAATTGCACAACAGCTTTGATCAAAATATAGCAAGAAAAAATACTTGGAATTCTAAAAGTCTTCGTTTTGATTGGTTTGACGGACTGCTACACCAAAACTTGGTATGAGAAGAGAATGGGAACAAGAAATGGCGTGCAAGTGAAGGCCACTTGAGGTGGTTGTAGGAGTACCACGATGTGTAGTCCACTACTCATTTACATACGAGAGGAAGCGAGGAATAAAAAAAAACCCGGAGATCTATTAGTTTGTGTTTCCTTTGCTACAAGCAATCAATAATACAAACACAATCTTTTCTTTCCTTTTGCTTTCTCTCTTTCAGGTCCCATGGGAGTAAGCATGCTGATCAAATATCTAGAATGTGAAAATCACTACATGCAATTCCATGAACTATCCAGACTCCAGGCATAAATAAGCCAGTACCAGTGACGATAACATTTTGTTCAATTCTTGCATGACCTTCGCAATCTGGCACCTCAAATTAACCTCTAGAACATTTCTTTTCAACTCTCACTACTCTGGCTAACATCACTTTCAGAGGCAAATCCAATAACTTGTTGGCAGTTACCTGGAAGCTAGAAACTCTATAACATGCAATGTCTGTGAAATGTAATCTGAAGATGTAGGCCAGCCCGTTGTGCCGTCTTGACTGGCACTATGCTCCATTCCATTCTGGGAGCCAGGTGCCGCATGAAGGTCAATGATGCACTTTATGCTATAGGCTCTGCATCAAAATCTTCACATACTTACCAAATGATAGGAAGAGCTAAAATCATAGCACTCTAACGGAGAAAAATGAAAGAAAGACTTACTCTGCCCACGAGAATGCATTATCAAGAGCTTCTAATGTTCCTCCAATGAATGGGGCTGGAGGATTAGGATCAAAAGCAATCCACCAGCCAACAGGGATCCTTACAGTATTTATTCCATGTCTACACAGAAATTCAAAATCCCCTACATTTATAAAAGTATTTCTATGCTTCTGCAGTTTCACCCAAAAAAAAAAAAACTAAAGTTAGGAAAAGAAAAGATGATATTTCAACCTAGTGTACAATTATGTTTTTTACGCCTTCCAAAGTTATGGTCTATTCATCTGCAATCCATAATTATCTGAAGATTTTTCCTTGATTAACTACTAGTTAGCTATTAAAATGCTACCGTTGGAGATGTGCATTTAGTCCAACAACTAGGGAATATCTTAATAAAATCGTAATAAACAGTATAACGAGAACAATAAAGTACCCAGTATCTACATGCTCGTATTCCAATAAAACAGAAGATAATAAAAACTGCTGATACATGAGCAGTATACATTATCTGCTGAAAACATTTTTCATGTTCGAGTCTTCAGAGATTACAGGAATCAAACTATTTATTGAAATTTTATCAGATGATGTCCAATATTTTAACATCTGCAATTCTTAAGAATAAATGATACATGATAATAGCATGATACCAAATGATATGTATGTGACATACTTGAGTGCTAAACTAACTGGACATGATTCAAGGTGATTGATGAATGTAATAAGTTTTAACTGTCCCTCATTTCCCTCCCATGAAAAGAAAAAAAGAAGAAAAAAGAAAAAAAAAAAAGTGTTTATGGTACCTCAAGAACCTGTTTTGCCCTGTTATGTCCATATCCGTTTGCAAGCTGGTAATCTCCATGCAAGTTATTAGCTACAATTGACATTTCAAATGTGGCAGCATTATCATCCCATCCTGGGGTTCCAGGATAATCTGCTGTCAGCTGATTACCTATGGTAACCTAAAATATAGAAAACATTTTCATCAAGTTTTACTACAAATTTTGGGAGCACATTTATAATGGTTGAGGTGCACGCTTTTTGGTCATGCTACCATTTGATAGCTTTATTTTCCCTAGTACAACCATGATTACAGAAGTTTGTCTTAATCTTTCAAATGTGACAATTAAAACTGGTTCAACATATAAATACACACTACAAGTTCCCAATCCCATTAATACCGAAACGTTAATCTCATGGTTAACCAGCAATCTCGACCACTGGTCAGAGGCTAAAAATATTGGGTGCTTGAATACTTTAACCATATCATTTAAGATGCAGTGGCAAAAAAAGTGTCTCCATTATTTGCTGCCAACCAAAGTACCGGAGGGTGATCTTTGATTCATCAACTCAAAAGTGAAAAGTTTTGGTATTACCTGCAGATAGGTCCCACTCTTTATTTTGATGTGAACTCGACCGTTCTTACTTCTTTCAATTTGAAATGTTTCAGTTGAAGAAACTGATTTTGCTGTTGCAGATACAGAGCATCCATTACCATAACATGTTAGAAATTGGCCTTGTGTGGCGCGCAACTGAAATTCTGATTCAGAAACTCTCCATAACTGCACAAAAGGAAAATTGTTTAGATAACAAATTTCATTGTAAAGGAAGAATTTTCCCTTTTAAAAGCACACGAATCCGTGCAAGATGAGAGCCCTACGATATTAGTCAACAAAACAAGAATGACGGTTTTCACAATCGTTAATCACAAGTGATAAAGTACATAAAACTCTACAATGCTTAACTTATTAATAGACTTCCTTCATCAAGTTAACCCCAAAACCTATTTGTTGGGATAACACATAGATGTGTCTAAAAGGTGGCAGTATTTAAGAGCCTCACTCTGGATGATAAACCAGAATAAAACAATTTAAAACATCCCACAGGCATAGATTGGATCTTTTCTTTTTGCATTATACATTGTTAAGTAAACAGAATAGATAGTAGTTTCACTAGCTGTAATATCCGCAAGCATAACACTGGCAGGTTCAAAGAGTCAATCAAGCTCAAGTTTAACATACAAAACAAGATCAAATTGTGAGATAAAGACCAACAATTTTGTTTGGCTTCTTACGGTAAAGGTTTCCCATGAAGATGCAGTATCTCTGCTAACTGAAATGTCCATCCCACCGCCATTTTCTGCAGAAACATATTTCTGCAATGTCACTGACTTGAATTGAACTTGTGTTCCATCCTACATTTCAATATCCATTAACATATGACTAGAATTATTCATGGAAAAACTAGAAAAAAAAAAAAAAACCATAAATCATTAAGAAAAAGTTTATGCTAAGACAAAAAGCCTAATACTCACAAGCATGTCTCCATTGGGAATGCCATCAAAAAGAGAAGGTTTGATCCAACCTTCTACAATCAACCACCCTCCTAAATTCACCCCTCTCACTTTAGAATCTCCCCGCAATCCCTCCACTTAGCAAAATTAAGACACATGTTTTTAACACAAGAAGCATTTTTCAAGAAACCAAAAGAAATCCAAGTAAACAGAAAGGCCGAGCTTTAAGGCTTACCCGAAAATGCTACAGAAAAGATTAGCCAAAAACAGAGGGAAAATGCAAATACCCATTTGCTTAAAAGAAGTTCCATGGAGAATGCAGCCCTCTTAACTGCATCAAAACAAAAGCTAAACCATGGAATCTGGCATCAAAAGAAGAAACAGAATAAAGGAAAAATAAGAGAATGAGCCTGCAAAAAAAGAACCATCCACTTGGGAGAGAATCTTTAGTAATTCTTTCCTTATTTACACCAAATTCAACCTTGTAAATTATAATATTTTAATTCTTTAACATGGGTTTTGCATTAATTTATTGCACTAGTCATAAAACTCAATCTTCCTCCAAGATCAAGACAAACAAGAACCCCATAAAAAATCATTAACAGAGGAAGAATAGAAGATCATTTTCCTGTATTTGCCAAGGTATAAAAAAGAGAAGAACCTGAAAGCTTCTCTGATTTCACATTTTTAAAGGTACAAAACCCCAAAAAAAAGTTAGAAAGGAAGCACCCTTTGCTTAGAGATTACAGTTTTTGTGCTTTTTGTAGATTTAGAGTCAAAGAAAAAGGTCTGCCTTTTTAAGCCACCAAAATTACAATTTGACGTCGAAAAACGCCTTTAAAAGAGTGAAAGATAAGGCGGTTGTTCGGTTCCCACAACTTTCCCCTACATCAACATAAAACCCTTTCTTTTAATATATATCATATTTTCTGGTTTCTTCTCTTCTTTTTGGTGCCTACAGAAACCAACCCCAGTATTAAAACCGGATCCGATTTTTTTTTTTTTTTAAAAAGGAAACGGCAACGACAAGTTCGACAACATTCAGATGTATCTACTGTTTAACGAGGCTGCCCGTTGGCCACTGGGGCTTAGTGTTTGCTTCTCTAAGCTTGTGAAGTTTAATTTCCTAGAACTTTGTCCTGTACGGAACTTTACTATTTTCCACTGTCAGTTGTTACCCTTAGTTGGATTTGGCGTTAAGGGTTAAAGAGCCCCTTCTTAAAAAATTAATAAATATAAGTTAAAATGATGCTATTGTGAAAAAAAAATAAAAATTATTTGGTAATTTAATTTTAAAAGTTATTTATTTGAGTTTTCAGATATAAATTTTTTTTTAAAAAAATTTAGAGGCAAATAAAATTTTTTTTTGGTAATGAATAAAAAAAATTTTAAGAACACAAATTTTTCGTAAAAGTTAACCTAAGAGAAAAGAAATCTCATCCCTTGTATTATTATCTTCTTTTATATTTTTCATTAAAATAAGTGAATTATAAATTTTATTAATTTGGATAAAACCTTATTTAGTAGTTTTGATAATTACAAAAAAAATATAAAAAATAATTTGAATATGATGTATTAAATAAAAAATTTATATATGATACAATATTAATATATAACTATAAATTTATAGTGAATTATATTATGCCATTTTTTTAAAAAATATGATTATTGTATCTATTTTTAAGAATTTTAAATTTTTTAATTTGTTTAGTAACCAGATATCATGACATAAATCATGGATATTGTATAAATCCATACACTAACATTACATTATACAAACTCTTAAAAAATATGAAAATAACATAATAAATATGAAATATTTAAATATAATTAACATGATATATTTAATAATGTTATGTACCATTTTTCTCGTAAAAAAATTGTAACATATTTAATATTTTTTTATATTTACACATCTAATAAAAATGCATGAAGTTTATAAGAGCCAAATGACATAATTTGAATAAAAAAAATGAAAAGACAACATCATTATCATAAAAGTATTATAATGGTTTAATCATCTAATTGTTATATAACATGCCATTTTAACATTATTATTAATATATATATACATATTTAAAAAATTCTTCATTTTTCAGTAAATTGATCATCTTTTGTCAATGTTTTTGATCCTTTTTCTTTTCTGCTCATTAGTGAAGATAATATTATTTGCTAAAGATATACAGAAACAACAATCATAGGTTTTATCCTTCCACCTCTCTCAAACATTCCATTACCCCCACAAGTATTGACTTGGATGATTAGAAATAAAAAGTTTAGAAAAGAAATATAAAACTGTGGATAAATACCCTCTCAAGTCAATTCTGATAGTCGGTGTTTCATTTGCTTGTCAGCTATACTTTCTTTTGGCTCCATTATTTTTTTATTAATTAATTTTTA
>JBBYHK010000009.1:9194944-9223658 GCA_038382065.1 Adansonia grandidieri
GATTATTATATGCTTTTTCCAAATTGACTTTTCTTTTCTTCATAGGGTCTGGCATGTCGTTTGCAAGCAGGATGCAATCCAGAATTTGTCTACCAAAGATGAAAGCCGACTGTGTGTCACTCACTAACTTATCTGAAATAGATTAAGTCTTCTAGATAGAATTTTTACTGCTTTGAAATCATTCAATCACAACGGGCACTCAACTTTTGGGATTTAGTGCAATGAAAGCAGAATTCAAGCCTTTCTCCAGATTTCCAAACCTGTGAAACTCCATTAGAAACTCCCAAAGCTTCTCTTTTATAAATCCCATAGTTTTTAGTAAGAGATTGAAGTTGTCTGGTTTCCCAAATAGCAAATTGTTAATTCCTCCGGAGAAAATGGGATTTCTAACAAATAAGCTTCCTTTTTAGAAACATTTTCAAAGGGTATATGTAGAGGCAAGAAATGGGGAGAGAGCAGTATAAGGGCCAAAAAACAAAGCACTTCTTTCTGAAACGGAAGAAATTTCTTTATGGAGAAAGATTGTGGATAAGAAGACAGAAATGGATTCCAGTTAGTTGTAGCAAAAAAAAGAATGTTTTCTATATGGAGGGAGATTATCAACATTGGAGAGGAAGCCAACATTAAGAAGTGTGTAGAAGATGATAGTTGTAAATGGCAGGTTGGAAATGGTAAAGGGATACATACATGTCGGGTTCGCGCGCAGAAACTGGCCATCGCCTGCCGCAGTGCGCCACTACTAACAGCCAGATTTTGGTGCCCAAAACCTCAAAGGGCGCCAAAAACTTTAAAACCTTATACATCGAACCCTTTACCTGTTAAAACTTTCTCAAACCCTTTCTTTCCTCTATGTTCCTGATTCATTATAATGTTGTTTTTGACTCTACATTGTTGTGAGATTAATCCTCCCCCTTTTTATGTTGACTATTGATCGTATTCATGGGGTCTTCTAGACAGGGTTTTATGATTATATCTTGATTCAAATTTATACGTACATATATTATGGGTAGCTCGAAATGAATTAATAACCCCTGCTTAAATGGAATAGTATTGCTCTCCAACTCCAAAACTCTCCCTCAGACCAAAAATAATTAAGTATATATATACACTACTAAATAAAAGAACATGTAAATGCATGGAGAGATGGCGTATGATTTATGAATGTTCATTCACCAAGGTTAAAAAGAAACAATGTCCTTTTTCCTTTTCTTTTTTTTTTTAATGTTTGCAAAGGTTGAAGACAGCAGCCTGAAAAGCGAAGATCAAGAAAGAGATTCCGATGACATTCACAAGGGGATTTAAAAGCAAGTACCATACAAAGGCTATAAAAAATAAATAAATAAATGAAAGCCACCCAAGATTTCTAAAGGTTCAATAAATACTTGTAACTGTTTTAGATATCTGTAAAGAAAGACAATATTATCAATATATATATGTAGGTTGATCGAATAGATCTTAATTTTGTCGGACTTAGCAACATCAAGTTCATCTGTTTTTAAAAGCTTAGAATTTAGATATATTGCCCCAATTACTTGTCAGTTGTTTCTCTCTCTGACTTACCTTCATCAAAACGAAGACATTTCCATTTTAAGAGTTATTATACGAAAAATATATATTAAATTCGAATTTTAATTTAATTATTTTATATTATTTTTAATAAATGACGTTTAAATAATTTAAATTTTAAATTTTAATATTCACAATATTTTTTTTATCTCAAACCGCGTATTATTTTTATAAAAAAAATTGTATGTATGTTGAGTGGGACAAACATTATCATATTTAAGAAAAAACAGTAATTATTAAGCATCTAATTAGCACAACAATACTAGATTCTAGATAAATTAAATTTTTGTATTAAATTAAATAGAGCATGATGCTTTTTTTTGTCATTACTTAGACTACCATATGAGTGTATGGATGGATGCTTATATGGGTTCAAATAGATCTCACAATTTTAATCACCTCACTTTTACACAATGCAAAAATGAATCAAACGAAATCGCCTATGAATGAGTTTCGTATTGCAATTAATACGCCGACACAAAGTTTGATACAATACTTTTGTATCTTAAACGTGTTTGACATATTTAATATGTATAAGACACGTTTATTGCGATTATTAATTGGTGTCAAACGAGTACACGCATAACATATTAAATACGTTTTTATGCCCATTTAATTTAAAATAAGCATATAAAAATTATTTTAAAACTTTTAATAGTGATACATAATTATTCAATATAAGCACATAAAAACTATTTTTAAGTGTTTAATGATACCCATTGAATAATCAAAATTTTTTAATTTGAAAAATATAAACAACAAAAATATTTGCCAAATGTGATAATTGCTTGTCTTGACTGACTTGGAAAAGATGTTTTCTTCTTTGAAACAATTTAGTGACTTGCTGAAGAAGGGCATCGTAACCTAGTTGTCTATTGGACCTTAAATCTTGAATGATTTTAGGTATAACAAATGCCTTGTTTATTGTGTAAAGATAAAGACTTTCGGTTTGCTACTTAAAAAAGGTGATATATATGGAAGGAACCCAAATCTCATGACTTAACCATAAAAACTATGACAACTCACATTTTACATTGTATATGTAATGTACTAACCATATATTTGTACTAACTATATATTGGAGGTAACAAATATTTCTTTCTTGCCTAACTTGGTGGATCTATAAAACAAGAAAGAGGTAGGGTCATTACCAAGAAGCTTGGCTCATGGATTACGGCCTTTTCTTTCTTTCTAATAAAGCTTTAAGGTCACATGGCTTTCCTTGCTACATTGAACTCGATTCTAAAGAATAGTGTCAAATTTGGGAAATAATATATATATATATATATATATATATCAAAGCGTCCTAGAAATGATCCTAAATTTCATATTTATAATCATCGTGTTGTTTGTAAGTAGCCAAATTGTTTATTGTTAGACAAAAAAAAAAAAAATCTCTAAAACAAATTATCCAATGATAAACATATAATTTCTTATCTTTTTAGTATATTTCATTTTTTTTTTGTATTGATCTCAATATGAAATTACATATGTTAAAATTCAAATCTTGAATTTATTGAATATTATTTTTTAAAAAATAATTATATAAATTAATTAAATTAAACCATTTAAGTCATTTAAAAGAGGTAATAGTTACCTAATGTGAATGTTTGGCCAATTAGTATGGATTATGGAGAAAAGACGAAGTAATTTGAAGCAATCGACAGTTTGCAAATCCTCCCAATTGGACTCGTCCAACATTTATTTGGGTTCTTTCCATCAAGCCCAATGTTTATTTTGTTGAGATGTTTAATCTATTTTTATCCCCTTCAATTTTTAAATTAATTCATTTGAAGAAGGCAACATACACTTAAGCCGCTTAAACTCGGTACTTTCAAAATTCTATCAACGGCACGTATGGCCGTCAGAGCTAATATTCAATAGGCTTATTTTGTTGAGATTTGAGAGTGCTGTAAAGTGACAAAGATGGCCGGTCCAAGATTTTCCATTTTTTCAGAAACCAGAAATGTATACAAATATAGATTTAATCAAAGGCAAATAGCAATGGCCTGAAAAAAGTTGAGTATTATTATATCAGCCAGTTCTTGCAATTTCTAGAAATATTTCTGCTTAACCATGCTCCGAAGGAAGTAAACCAAAGCCACCCTGGATTTCCATGTCACCATTTGGCTGGCAGCAATTTCTTAATAAACTGGATTAAATACAGTAATTAAGAATTAAGGTAGATCATAAGATGCCGGACAGAATTAAGGAAAGTCTTGGTTTAGTTAACACGCTAGCTGAAATTATAAATCTAAGTTTTCAAAGTAGACTTTAGGCAAATGGGATTATTTAATTATTTTAGGAGCATTGACATAGCAGTTCTTTCACAATATTTGAAATCTAATTACTTGAAGGCAAGGTTTTCTCCGAATAGTTCATTCAATCAATCGCAAAAAATAACATTCGGTAGGTTAAATCTTAACATTTATGACTTTTTCTTTATTTTCAGGCTATGAATTTTTTTTGTACAAAAAAAATCTAGATACTAAGTTAGCTAATTATAATATGATTATTATGTTGTACAAGCAATCTTTTGATTATAGATACTTGGGTCTCAAGAAACTTATAAGCCATTGCCCTTGTGAGATATTGCATATATCAATCCAAGGTTCTAACTTCCAATTTCTATAGCCTATTTAGTACGGGGTGAAAGCCGAAACAATGTCAACTACAAGATTGATGCCTTGTAGCAGCTCGAAATTTGGTTTTTCTGCTGGAACATGTCAAGGATTTGAATCTTACCTCAAATCAAGATGCAACTATCAGCCAAGTTTCATAATCAAGCATGGATTGCTGCCCCTTGGCATCGACAACCGGAAGACTCAAACGAAAATCAACGCAAAGAAGTATGATTAATTCGTCTCTAGTTCCCCATTCAATGGCTATATAATAAAAGCATAAAATTTAATTAGAATATGCTTATGTTTGCCTATATATATATATATATATATATTCTAAGTTTTAGATGATTCTGGGATCAGGATTTTATGCAACTCAGTTGAATCCGGAGCTTCAACTTCGCCTGGCGGATCTTCAAATTCCTGGTATAAGTAAGCTAGTAATCAAAAACCGGTGCTTTTCCCCTTTTTTTTTTCTGTTGTTGTTCTTGAATTCCCATGATCTTGAACTGTTTTATTGTATTACAAATATTACATCAAAACAGGAAAACCTGGATAGTGGGGATGTTGTTGTCAACAGTGCTATCGTTTTTGAAGCACAAATGGGGACCCTTACTAGCAATAAAAAGTAAGTTTTGAAATCCATTTTTTATAAGTTCTGATATCAAATGATATAATAAAAAACAATTGTAACTAGTCCTGGAATAATACTACTTATTTGCTGATCATGGAGTTTAATTTCTTAGAATCATATTGGTGGATTTTGATGATGTTGTAGAAAAGGTGGACACGGTTGTGGAAACGGTGGAATGTGCGGTGGAGGTAGTGGAGAAAGTGGCGGAGGAGGTGGAGAAGGTGGCGGATGAAGTTGCTGATGCACTTCCGGAAAATGGAAAGCTAAAGGTAGCAGTTGGTTTCATTGAAACAATAGCCAAAGAAACAGCCAAGGATGCTCGTATTGCAGAGGAGCTAATTCAAAAGGTTAATTGTGTATTTCACAAAAATGGTCAACCATTTTCATTTTTCTTATTTTAATTTAAGTGGCATTATTCTTTTGTGCATTAATTGATACGCAATTCTTTTACACATCTAGACTATCTTTTAGATTCTTCATTTTTTTACGTATTTATATTTCGCTTATATCTGACATATATTTAAATACGCGCATAAAAGTATAACCTTTTAAAAATATAAAAATATTTTAAAAATTTTGATATTAAAAACATTTTTCATGGGTCAAGCTACAACTCAAAAACTTTTTTCTCTTGACCGAGCTTATGTTAGGTCAGAATTAGGCCTACCCATTATTATTTAAAATAATATTAATTTTGATATTAATATTTACAATTAAATTTGAATTTAAAATTTTGTTATTTAAACAATTACAAAAACTTTTACTATGTGTTTGGCCTATCAGATCGAGCAAATTGTCAAACTCATAAATAAGTATACTTATATCGAACATATCTATATTTTAAATTTACCTTGAATTTGGATAACATAGTTTACAGCTACTTGCTTGGATTTTTCCTTTCCCCTTGTGCAAGCTATAAGAATGAGATGATGAATGAATTCTTTGATAATTGCATGGCAATTTGGACTTATAATTCCAAGTTGATTAATTTGATGACTAATTTCACTTTATTCTTTTATTCCAAGGGAAATAAAATATCTAACGTTTGTGAACATTTACTTAAGACTCTGTATTTTCTTGTTTGGGAAGTCTTCTTAGATCATTTAAATAGTTTTAAATTAATGAATTACTTGCTAATTACTTCTTTTTTTGTCCCCTAATGCAGGTGGAGAATGTGGAAAAGGAGGTAATTGAACCCTTGATTGAACCAGTCAAAGACCAAGTAGATAAATTGGTTGAAAATCATGATAACAAAGATAAATAAACTTTATATTAAGTCAAAGTAAAAAAAAAAAAATCATTCTTTTGCAATTTTTATATGTTTGGATATAAAAAAAACAATTAGACATTGTTGTAAACTTTACTTCTCAATGGAAACTTGGACATTCATTTTGCTTAGTCATTAATTCTAGAAAATTTTGTTCAAAAGTGCCCATGCTTAAGAAAAGGCATTCATTTGGTGCTGCCTAGTTAAACTTTTAAGAACAGTAGATGTAGGATCAATGGCTGGAAATTGAATTGGATTTGTTAGACCCTACAAACTATAAAATCTAGCAATAAACAAATAACAAAATTATCTCCCAAACATTCAAAACCAATTTGCATTATTTTCCCAACAAATTTTGGTGCAACTGGCTTATATGAAGGTTACATGCGTGTCTGGATTTGTTTTTGCTTTGTTTGCAAGAATTTGAGTGTGGGTAAAAATTGCTTTTATTGAATTTGAAGTTTGTTCGATCCAATCAGTTTTAAAAGATTATATATAAAAATTTTTATTTAAATTTCATCGTTTGCAATCTTTTATGTTAATTCTAAATTACTTTATATGTGTATATACGAGTTGCCAAAACCTTATTTTTGGCTTTTCTATAAGACGGTGCATGTAACTTTATTTTACTTGTTTTTATTGAATTTAAACTCGGTTGATGTTATTACCTTTAAAAAAATTATATTTAAAAAATTTTAGTTTAAATTTTATTATCGTAATCTTCTTTCTTAATTGTAAATTATTTTCTGTGTAAAAATTTATTTTTGGCTTTTCTTTAAAATAGGGGCATGTGACTCCATTACAGCAAGAGTTTAATTGTATGGAATTTGGAAGACAATAGCTTTGCTGATTGGTTTGGGTTGAAGAGCTTATCGATTCTATGCCTTTCAAAAAAAGAAAGGAGGCGGCGGGGAATTGCATATTAGCAATATCCCTTTTTAATCTTGCGAGATCCAAGTTTTTGATTGAATTAGTGCATGAGTTAAGTGACAAATGGCATCATCTTAGTAAAAAAAATTACGAATTTTTTTTAATTATAATGATTATAAAATAAGGCATGTTAATTTCTTTGTAATGTTTTTTAAATCAAATTTTTTATTTAAAAAATTTACAAAAATATCTATTTTATATTCAAAATTATCTAAAAACATTATATATTTCTCTTAAAAAAATAACTATTTTTCTTAAAAAAAAAAAAAAAAAACTACCCACCCATAGTGTTTTCTCCATGAGAAAATACTTAGTGACATCATGGCTCAGATAAATTTTAAAGCAAAGAAATTAATGAGGGAGTAAAAAAAAAAAAAAAACACGAAAAGATTTGGGTGTTTTATCTCTTACAGATTGAGATCTTTGGAGCATGTAAAAGTTCAATTTCTGTATATCAAATTAAAAATGCCTTTATCACTATGATTCAACTTATTATCAACCATGAGAAAAGCATCTTGTTGAGATCATGCTCTAGATCTTAATTAACCAGTCAATTAATTAATTCATGCCTGACGTACATGTAGTTTATTCTAATGCAAGCTAACTAGAGAAACAAATTAATGGGAAGAAAATGGGTAAAATCACCATCATAACCAAAATTATTGGGTCATTAATTATAAACCTCCAGATTATTGCAGGGAGGGATCTTTGGATTTTTCTCTAATTTGTTAATCTTTTTTTTTTTTTTTTGGTTGTTTCATAGTGGAGAGGGTGCTAAGATCTTAATTTCTAACATTTTCTTTTGTGTTGTCAAACTTTCATTAACAATGTAATTTAATTTAATTTAATTTAATTGCACATATTTTTAAAATGTGAATAACCAAAAAAAAAAAAAAAGGAGAATCTTGTGGAAAACAAGAATCAAGATGATGCAAGAGTCTTGAGAGCCAAGGTTCTTTTGAAGGCAAGAGGGTCATTTTTAAACACATACACACACAAAGAAAAAATATATTGAATTTTTTGATTAATTACAATAATTTTAATTACGACGTGAATATAAATATATTTAATACAATACATTTAAACATGATTAATATGATATATTTAATACATATATTATATTTATATTTATATTTAAGATTTTAACTTATTTAATAATTCATATTATGTTTATTTTTATATAATTTACACACAAAAAAATTGAAACATTGTATGTGCAAATTTTTAAATCCAATCATGCTATAACTAAGTTTAGACAATTTGAAAGTAAGTACAAAATTTTAGCACCAACAGAGGAAAACAATGGAACAACTAAAACTTTTGTGTAGTTCCAATGGGAAAATAAAAGTCTAAGCTCCAATATTTCTCTTAAAATTTTTTTTTTAAATCAAACTCTTCCCCAAAAATATATATATATATATATATATATATTTTAAAAAAAATCAATTCGAATATAGACTTATTCATGATTAGATAAGCTATTTGACTCAATTTAAATTATTATTTATATAATAAAATATTTTTTTATTTAAATTTAATTTTTTATATTATTTTAAATAATAAAATAAGCTTTTAAATTAATTTAGATTCAATTTAATTATAAATAAAAAAAATTGAATCAGGATTAAATCATAATCACAACTGTAACATTAGCTAAATATTCAAGCGTATTTCTTAAGAATCTTTTCTCCGTTAATGAATTATAATGTTGAGTGGTGGCTTCAGCAACCACACAAAAAAGGGACCCAAAACGATATTATTTTATAGCTTTAACGCAAAGTTTAAGCGCGCAACGCAAGAAACGAATTTCAACTATAAAAATGATTTAAAAGGGAAAACCAGAAAGTCTTAATACCCCTGTTTACTTGACCCTTTCTTGCGGTTCTCTCTCTCTCTCTCTCTCTCTCTCTCACACCAACTCGCCAACCCTCTTCCTCGTTCGGCGCCTAAACCACAGGTTTTTTTTTTTTTCCCAAGCTTCCAAAATCTGATTAGAACCAGTTCAAGGAAACGAAGCTGGGAAGGGATTGATAGAGGTCTTGTATATTTCCTGCATGCATGTAGCCATCGGCAATGGCGTCCAGGCAAGCAGCGAACAATCACAAGTTGAATTATTATACTTCCAGGGTAGCTAAAGAGAATGATATGATGTTAGGTGCTCTTGTTTCCAAAAGGTCTGGTGTTGATTTCGTGCAAAACTGTGATCTCCCACCGCCGCTCAAGGTGTTTACTGGGGTGGATAAGGCGGTGGAGTTGTCTACGAATAATAATAATAATAATAATAATAGGGTTTACAGCATGGGACGAGAGGATGATAAAGACGATTGTGAATTTCATCATGATCAGGATGGGAAGTTGGAGCTTTTCAAGGCGTTGAGATTATCTCAAACGCGTGCGAGGGAAGCAGAAAGGAAGGCGGCAGGCTTGGCCGAGGAGAAACAACGCATATTGAATGCTTTTATGAAAGATTCGTTGCAGCTGTTTGCGCATCGGCAGTGGGTAAGATTGCTTGAGATTCAAGTCTGGGTGCTGAAATCACAATTGCCTCAGCAAGAGATGGGTTATTGTTGTGATAAAACAGAGGGATTTGAGGGTGGAAATGGAGATGAAATATCTTGGTCCGTTGCTTTGGCGCTTTGCCTTGGAATTGCTAGTGTTGGTTTTGCATTTGGTTGTAAATATATCTTTTGAATCATTAATTAGAGCTTTGCATCATTTGTCATAGCAAATCCTTTAACCAAAAATCATACAACAAAAAGCTAGAAATGGGTATTTTTCCCATTTTTTTTTTTCATTTCTTTTCTTCGTTGTCTGATAATAATTCTATTCTAGAAAGAATATCATGTAGAGTTTATAATAACATTTTAACAGATACACAGACAGGACTAGGAAATGCAGAATGGTTTAAATTATTAACAGAGGCCGGTATCGGAATCGGCAGCAACCTCTTAGACATGCAAGATGGGTGTGTATTTATATACATGTAGTTCTATTTACATTTGGATTATTGTAGCAGAAAAGCCTACACAAATGTAAGAAGTTATATAGGATAGAATTAGATGGTGGCCATGTGAACAGCCCTCAAATGCCTATAACAATCATCACTGCTACTAAAGAACTCTAAACAGACCCAGCAAACATGCCCCCCGCACTTGCATTCGACATGGTTGCAACCATCGATCTTCTCGATTGTATATCCACAGACTGGGCAAGTTTTTACCTGCTCTTTGCCTTTGCACCATTCTTTCAAAGATGAATCTGGATCTTCCTTGAACTCCTTGTACTTCTCACACGACAGATATGGATGATACTCCAGGTGGCACCTAGTACAAGTCTCGGCATAACATGCTCCACAGACAAATGGCTCGCCCAATGTGTCGGGATCAGCAACACGATAAACTGAAGGGCAGTCGGGAGAAGGGCAAAATCTGTAGGTGCCCCTACTGGATGCAACAAATGCCCCTAGAGAAGCCCTAAAGAGTTCCTCTAACTTCTCTGTTGAAAGGAGAGACTTCAAATCAGTAAGCAATATGGGAACCTTGCAGCCTTGGTGGGCGCAGCATACTGGGAAACTATCCAAGTTTTTGATAGCGGACTCAGATTGCTCCACCAAACACAAACGACAGAAGATATGTGAACAACCTTCAAGGCGGTAGCCATCTTCTACTTCACACAAGCAAATGGGGCAGCTAACTTCACCATCAGATCTCTCGGCTAAACTTTTACCTGTTGCAGCAATCTCAAGGACGATCTCTTCCACCTTTCGTTTCACTTCTTTGTCACCACGGACTGCAATCACATGATGCCTGGTGTTAAGTTTGAACTCGGACCCAGGTATCTTCTCTTTCAGCCCATGAAGTTCTGGCCCATATTTCTTAACCACTTGCTTCATCAGGTCAGGAGGTAGACCCCGACCACGAAGGCGGACCTCAAGCTGCTTGCTCTCATGGTACGACAAAAGGGATTGGATCAATTTTTGTTCGGCTACAGCAGCATCATTTGGGCAGCCAAAGATTCTTACACTGAGATTATGCCTGTCAAATGAAATGTAGGTTCTTGTCTCTCGCTGCAATGACCTCATAAGATTAATGCCATCTCTAGAGAACAGATGCTGCAGTATAGAAGGGGTGAGGCTGGCATGTTTTACGATCCTACCATTCATTAGCTCTTCCACTGGCCTTCTCAACTCTGCCACAGTTTTTGTGGCATTGGCAGATATTCTCACCCGATAGGAACCATTTTCATTTGCCTCTAGGTAGCAATCTGCACCTGTAAAAGATGAATTTCGTGCCAATGAGCCTTTTGACAATCTCAGAAGAAAACAACTAAACTCCTTGATCATAAGGCTGAAATATTTTAGGCAAAAATGTCATTATGAGGAATATGCAACCTCGACTCTAAACCGATATTGGATGGAAGAGCTTATCTCCAACCAACTCAAACTCCTCTCTTAGTATTTTGAGTTGGATTCTCATCCAAGTGGAAAATTATTTTCCACTCTACTCCAACATGACCACACAAAACTGTGACCTCTATTTTTATTGTCTCCATTACCATTTTTTTGCCAAGCAAACAACCTTATTCGTCAGAAAATCCAGGATGTATAGAGATGTTAATACAGGCAAAACAAGCTCAAAAGTACAAAAACAACAAACTATTGCTCAAGAAATCAGCGTGCAGAAATAATTTTTTCATCAATTTTAAGAAGATATATTCTACTCTTTTACATGATATAATGCAACTGTTAATTAATTTTTAGTAATTACCCATGTGCCACAAAACTAAGCATCTATAATGCTGTTTAAAGATATTAAAATTAGCATAACTGCACTAAAAATTCTAAAAGTTTATATGAATGTAAATCGAGTTTATAAGATTGAAAATAACCTACTGAATCATTCAGCTTACACAAAAGTACTACGATGGAGGAGTTCTGTTGGTCATCACATCTGTCGGTCACCATTAACAAGCATAACAAAATTAGACATTTAAACTATCAATTTTTGCTTTGGTTGTCACTTATACGGCATATTATGAGCCAAGATTTGTTTCCCCTTTTTTCCATATCTTCTTTATATTTTTTCCACTCCAATTACGGTTCTCTCTCTCTCTCTCTCTCTCTCTCTCCTTCCAGCAGTGAAAGCTGCCTTCACTGTCTTGTTCTAAATTTTATGTTCTACTTTTAGCACCAATCCTGATTATTAACTTCAGCATTAAGCATGTTTCTAATTCTTGAATACTGTAAACAGAACAAAAATCAATGCTACCATATAATAATAAAATTAATAACTTATAATTAAAAGCAATTGAATTCTACCTTGAACTTCTACAAAAAGAAACAAAGGAACACCATCAGAAAAGATAATGTTCTGAATCAAAGACTAGATATCATAGGCAACAATTCCAAGATGTTAGAAATAGTGAGCAGGTATATCCTAACATAAATTCAGAACTGCTATAACCTGGGGCAAAGCCAACAATTTTATGTTGGGGAGGGCGGAGGGGGGGCCGGAACCAAATATATATTCTTTTGGGGGGGGGGGATAATTTTTTTTCTATTTTTACCTTAAAAATAATTGGAAAATTAAAAAATTCAGGAGCCAAGGGGGTCTGAGGCCCCTGCCTGCCCCATCACGCCCTCGCTTCGCCCCTGGCTATAACTCTATGCATTGATAAAAACAAACTATATATCAAACAAGCGACAAAGAACACAAATAAGTTAGAAAACCAGATTCTCAAAAAACAATCATAGATCAAGCATGCTAATCAAATTCAAAGTTTCTTTGCCTTCCTCCCCGAGACAGCAGCACCTTTTGAGCAAAGTGGCTGATTCAGATTGGTCCAACCCAAAGACCTACCCACTAAAGAAAACCCCAAACTCATTTCAAACACAAGTAGTTCAAGAATCAAGAATCAACCTATGACACCTAAGATTTCATTATCCTTCGCAGATCAAATCTCTAGATCTGATGAAAATCTAACTACGATCTAATGTTTCTCTTCTTTTCCATAATACCCTAGTGCGAAAGGAGGAAATAATTGGACATTGATGAGGAGAGGTGACAAGAGTGAGCAAAAGGAGAATTACACAGAGAGATTGGGAGATTCTAACGTCCTCGATTAAAAATTGAATGTATTATATACTTAATAGGTCATTTTCAAACTAACAGGCCTTATTGCACTATCATGCAAAACTTTTAGTAATTATCCCCCTAAACATTTTTTAACATACAAAAAGTCAAAACAAGCAAAAAAACCTAAGGTCAGCAGTTCAGATCATATTGCACCATTGTCCTCTACCTTAACATGGGTGTTCTTCGCAATGACATCTTCTCACAAGAAGATTTGTTGGTCTAGACCCAAAATTTATAATAACAATAAAAATTTACGTGCGGTTGGATGTGAATGTCGTGAATTATAGTCTAAATCACTTTTGTTGTAGATGGTGTTTCCATTTAGTAATTTCCAGAACTCATATTTTCAGTTTAAGTGCCTAAAAGGACCTAAATGTACGTAAAATTTGCCATCGAATTCGTTTCTCATTAATTTCTTCAGAATCCATTTTTAACACAACGTTATCTGGTAATCAACACATTCCACCTATAAAACTTTCTGACATAGTGATTCAAACAGTTACAGAACGAGCGAAACACAACTATATTTGATGTCAAATTTTGGCAAGTGCAGCATCATTCTCAACTGTTCTCAAAATAGTTTTCAAGACAGAAGATTTTCTAGCCAAATTGGACATTTTAACACCATGAATGTTCAGATGACATCAAACCAACCAGAACTATTTAGCTTAGTACAATTTAGACAACAATGTCCACGTCAATAATTTCAAGCATACTAGATAGATGGCTGAGAAGCTCGACAATAATCATTTCACGTCTTAAAAGGCAAAAATTATTACAATTTAATCTCTATAAAAGAATTTTTTTTTTTTTTTTTCAATTGGAAGAAGGGGCTTTTAAATTGGGAGCAGCAGTGTACATAAATAAATGAATGCTTCTGCTGAATATTAATCATAATTTGTTAAATCAGTATAACTGGACAGTCCAGACTATTATGTTGTAACCATTATCCATCATCAGTCACATTTCTACTAAACAATTTTTATACTACCTTTAAGTAACTAATAAATCTGTCAAACGGGAATTTTCTACTTTAATTTTTGAAATGTCGCAAAATGTACATAACTTTCAATTTAGGTCTTTGATTTCTCAAAATTTCATATGCTTTTCCTCTTTCTAACATTGTCAAAAGGCAAACAGTATAAACCACTTCTTGTAGAATAGCACAGCAGGTCAGATGAAATACTGCTATAACAATGTCAATAACTAAAGTGCAAAGGAAAAACCAAAAAATATATATTGAAAAAAGGTCAAAAATATTTTCTGTAGGAAAAGGGAATCCATAGAAACTATGAGGTTCATGCAATTGTGTAGAAATTCATGAGTACGATGGCCATCCATGGTTCATTTACACACACCATCAGTTCATACATGAGAGCCATTGAAGTGAATCATGCTGATTGTTCTTCACCATCCTAATTACAAATGTGAGAGAACTAACCTAGGAAGAAGAAAATAGGCCCACCTACTACAGAGCTTTTAAACTATTTTCTCATGATACAGTTTCTCACCCAGTGTTGTATCAATTATCCAAGCTTGAATTAGTATTCATGATCAGTGACTTGTAAAGAATCACACATATATCTATGTCACTATCACCTTGGCATGGAAGGAAACATAAATAAATATAGCTGGAGCATGAAATGCAAAACAAGCAATTCAATGACAAGCTCTGGCCACCCACACACATATCTTGACACCCAATCACAAGCAAAGGCATGCAAATATGACAGTATGAACGTGTACATGAATGTTAGACAAAGAAAAAAAAAAGAATGATAGTGCTATGTCAGTATGAGTACCTTTTAGATGTTTGAAGCTTGCTAGTAAAGAATCCAGTTGCTTCTTTATAACAGCATAGACAGACGAAGTGCAGGATATAGAGCTATGAAACAGTTGCTGGCACCTTATCTTTTGCCATGACAGACATCCAGGTAACACTTTCCCCTCTAGATGCTCTAAAGCTTTTGCAGCTTCCAAATGCAATCTACCATCAAAGGTGATCAAGGCTTTCATAAAAGTCTCCTTTGGTTCAGGCTGGAAAACCTGAACCCGGCAACAATTTGTCTGGGGATTCCTTTTAGGCATAAAAGGGAATATTTCTCTCTGGAGTGCCTCTGCACAAGCACCACATGTTGGATTTTCCACAGCATCTCCTCTCACCAGGAAAAAATCATGAATTTTCCTGTTTGTCGCCCTCTGTAGGGCATTCCAAATTTCAGCTTCAGAAAGATCTTTATCAATGCCGTATATCACTACAGCATCAGCAGATTTCCTGCTAACTTCACAGCGAATAAATTTTCCCCCTATGACCAAATTACAGAAATCATCAATAATGTAAGCAACATCAAGCAGATTACACTTAACGACTCCAAACCCTTTACTCTGCCTCCGAGGCCAATAAACTTTTGCTTTGACAGCAGGGAAGGAAAACACCTTATGATCACCTCCAAAGGAGGTTCTTGAAGGAAGTACCTTCAGTGCAGAACCAGCAAAGTCAACTCCATCCAGCTCTGCAGCTTTTTGGGCAGCATCAGGAAATAGGAATGTTATCTTGCCCCATTTTTCCTTGTCATCACTCTCCTGTCCATTGACTAGGGATTTATGAACAGAACAAATATTGCAATTAGTATATCTCTCAAAGAACATCAAAAGCTCTCTATCATCGAGTGTATTAACATTTGAATGGAATACATCAACAGTCAAACATCTTTTATCAAGTGCCAGATGCTTAATCTCAGCACCTGCTCCAAAAAGTGCCATAGATGATAAGGCATTCGGTCCATGAAATAAATATTTCTCGATGCATTCATTAAGCAACCATTTCCTTTCACATTCCAGCACCTCATTTACAAAAGCTAGAGCCTTCTGCATGTCCACTGATGAGACAAACACCAGAATCTCACTCTGGTCAACATTGACTTCAATACCAATCCTTTCGTCCATACAGGCAGTCCTAATCTTTGACAAAAGTGATCGAAGATTATGGTTGGATTTCCCACAAAATTTTTTCAGCATAGTAGTACCAAAACCAGTCATTGTCTTCACTTGCAACTTCCGGCTTTCCATCTTAGATGCATCAAACAGGGGCGGAGGATGGAGAGTCGCTAAAGATTCAAAATCAAAAGCAGTGACACAGACCAAGTACTGATTAGTTGTTGATAAGAGTTCACCAAAAACAACCCAACTTGGCTTCTGACCAAATATCAGCAACGAACATGAAGGATGCAACTGAACATGCTGTCCAGTCAATGCCACTTCATAACCAAGTTGATCATATCCAGAATACATGGCCACATTTTCAGCAAGGGAAGAAAGTATAATCGCCTTCAAACATTTATCATGCTCAGTAGACTTATGAGGATCCCATAACCAGTAACTTGGTATAATAACAGCAAGTTCCTTTTTCAGACAAATTTCCAATTCGGTAACTGTGTCTTCGCATCTCCGCATTGATTTAGCATTTATACTGTTTTCCCAGCACCATTTATTTTTTCTGTGGCCCAGGAGAGCTTCCCATTCCTTATACACAGAGAGCAGAGTAAAGAGATCGCCATTCCTGTGGCAAAATTGCACCTTAAGACAATCAGCTTTTACCTTATCATCATCATTACCCACCCTGCAAAATATGCTGCTGGCATTTGCCATAACCGCAGCAAGAACAAGACCCTCTCTACGCAGACCATAACGGAAGCAACTGAGAATCAGTTTACCAACACGGGGCTCGATCCCCAATTTTACCAAGTACCGTCCTTCCTCAGTTAATTCAAAAACTCCATTATTTTCCACAATGGCCCCCAACTGGATAAGATTCCTAGTTGCCATGTCAATGGCTTTAGAATTAGGTGCATCAACAAAATCAAAACTCTGAACATCCCTGATTCCCAAAGCAAGTATCCTCAGAACTGCAACACCAAGATGAACTCTGCGAATCTCGGGCTCCTGATTAGGGGGCAATGACTCGAAATCACTTGCAGTGTATAGTCTGTAGCATGTCCCCGGCTCTGTCCTCCCTGCACGACCAGCCCTTTGATTAGCAGAACTCTGGCTGATCCAGCACACTTTGAGAACATTCATTCCAGAGGCAGGTTCAAATTTACTTTCCTTGACCATACCAGAATCGATCACATACTTGATCCCAGGAATGGTAAGTGATGTCTCCGCAATATTTGTTGCAAATACCACTTTCCTTTTCCCAGGGGAGTTTTGGAAAACACGAAATTGTTCTTCAGAGGATAGCTTTCCATGTAATGGTAACGCAACTGCATTTGGGGCTTTAAAATTATCACAAGCCCATTCGACTTCCATCTGGGACGTCAAAAAGGCAAGAATATTCCCCTCTTTCTCTTTTTTATGAACCTCAGCAGCCATCCTCATGACATCAGAAACATACGAAGCAACCATGCCAGAACCAGAAGTTCCCTCACTTGCACAAGGAACATATTTAATATCAACAGGAAAGTTTCTCCCCATCACATGAAAAATTCCACAACCAAAAAAGTAGTCTGCCAGTTGTTTTGCATTAGCCGTTGCAGACATTATTACAAGCCTTAAATCAAGTCTTCGACTAAGTAAATCTTTAACCAATGCCAAAAGAAGATCGGTGTTCAAACTTCTTTCATGGGCCTCATCAACAATGATGCAAGAAATTCCTGACAAATTCCTATCATTCATATAATGCTGCAGTAAACAATGGTCGGTCATATATATTACCTTGGAATCAAACTGCGGAGCAGATGAAAATGTTGGATAACATATTACTGAAATATCATCGTAACACCCAGAGCTTTCTTCTTTGACTCTTTGTGCTAATGAGAGAGCAGCAATCTTTCTTGGCTGAGTACATATAATTGACTCATTAGCAGCAATTCCTGAATCAGCAAGATACTGAACCAGCTGTGTGCTCTTTCCTGAGCCAGTCTCTCCGATCAATACCACTATCTGTGCATTTAATAGTTATAAGAGAAACCATGAAAAATACTACAACGTAATTAAACACTCGAGTAACATAGGAACAAGATAAATAAAATAGCAAAGAGAATTTCCTAATCATCTGGCAGTACTATCTACTAAATGCATGGGTAAAAAAGATCATTTTTATTTTTCTGATATTGATAACAACAATGGATTTGTTATAGGCCTCACTACCAATTTAGCTGCTGCTCCCTACTTGTTCATTTGCAAACATTACCATATGTAAAGTTTTCGACCTTTATGGTATCTCAATGTTCTATGCCACTTCATCCTAAATCCTAATTTTGGCAATTGAACTGCCTCCTCATACTATCCTCTACAGACTATTCTATGAGTCATCTACTTAGATTGATAATTTGAGATCCTAATTAATTTGTCTGAACATAAAGACATTTATAGTTAGATGGATCTTAACAATTGGTTGTAAATTTCTTTATTTGCAATTAAACGAAAACATGATATATCATAAACCCAATTATGGAAGGGCCTCTGTAGCCCTGCTAGCCCTGATTGTGAAATCTAAAAACTCCACTGCCGATGTATGAGGATTTCTCTTCTAAAAATGCATACCATGGCAAGTATATGAACTTACTTTCAAAGCTTTTAAATCTATTGCACTTGAAAAGTACTTCCTGCTTTTCAAGTTTTTAAACTCTAAACTACACGATGTCAATAAATAAAATGATAAACCCTTTACATGAAAACATCTCATCTACATAAACCTAGTGCTTTTAATCTCAAAGATACATGGCGAGTATAACCAACTTGTTGGGTTTTGAAATTGCATCACCAAGCTTCTATAACGCAACTCCAATACGTAAGATAATAAACTAAGGCCATCTTTCAAAATACATTAACAAAAAACAAAAAAGAGCTGAATATAAAACAAAAAAAAGGGGTTTAGAAATAAATTTTCACCTGTTCACCATGTATTCTGGAAAGAATCTCTCGCCTATGAGCATAAATGGGCAAACCATCTTCTAATCTCCTACATTCCCTCAAAATCAGCCGATGAATTCTCTTCCAATCAAGCTCTCCATCAACCCTGAAAACGTCCACAGTTTCCTCTTCTTCCTCATTCCCGATTTCCCCAGCTTCTAAACACCCCAGCAAATTCCTCATTCCTCCCTTAAACTCCTTCAACCGCTTCCAAATCATCAATCTCTCATCCGTCAAAGCTTTCTTCTTGTCGTCCAACTCGAAAAACCTTGCCACCGAATAATGCCTCTTACTCATTTGTCCTGACACGCCAGCAATCTCATCGGACTTCTCATCAATTTTTTTCTGCCATTTCTTAACGAATTCCCCTTCCATCAAACCCTTTATATGGTTCGAGAAAAGGGTTTTAAGGTTTTGTTCGAGTTCTACGTTGTCGGAAGGCACGATGACGTTGGAGATAAGGTTGGGAATGTAACTGTGGGACCCATCAAGGCGGGAACGCCAGAGAGAAAGGATTGAAGAGAGAGTGTGGGTCCATTCCTGGACATGCAAGGAAGCGGCGATTTTCCCGGCGGGGTGAATCTGGAAATTCTCGGGGGAAGATTCGAGTTGGGAAAGTAGAGTTCGGAGGTTGATGGGTTTAGAAGGAACGGAAGAAGAGTCGTGTAGGAGTTGAATTATGAAGTTTGGGCGTTGAAGGATGTTGTTATTGGTGGAAACAACGGCAGTTGATGGCGGGGGTGGGTAGCGGCGGGGGGGATATGGGTTATTACCAGCCGGAAAATAGGGTCTTTGATGGTCGTTGTTTGAGTAGCTGTGGTGGTGCTGCTGGTAGGGTTTATGGCCACCCCGCGGAGGTGGCGGGTGACGGTGGTTGGACGATGAAGAGAAATTCTTCATGGCATAGAGAAAAAAAAATTAAAAAGCTAAAAGAAACGTTTGGCTTGGTTTGCGTTGTTTCTAAAGGATTCTTCAGTTTTAGGAATTTGAAGGCGTGAAGAACACTGACTGAGACGTGCAAGTAGAGTAGAAACAAAATAGAAGAAAGGGAGCTAGTTTTATTCTCTTATTTATAATTTTAATTATAGGATCCGGTTAAAGGACCTTTGTAGACACTTCTTAATTACCTAAAATTTTTAAAAAAATATTTTTCATTAAATCAATATATTTTTATAAAATTAAAAAAATAATATAATAATTACATTATATTATATTATTATATTATATTTTTAATTATTATATTATTCTATGATTACATTTTTTTCATTTGCAATTATATTATTATAAAACTTTTTACTAACTACTAGAAATATGTATACTCATTAGTTTATGACTCGTATGATACATAAATTAATTTTATTTTATTTAAATATGTATACGTATATATATTAAGTATTATTTTTAAATTTATGTTAAAGTATTTAATATTTAACATATATCTATCAAAATTTGAATTAAATTTATTCAATTGTTTGTACATGCATACACAAAATATATATTCAAAATCTAATTTCAAATTAAATCTATTCAATTTACTTTTTTAATTTAATTTATGGATAGATCATCAATTTTTTTAATTTTTATATATAATTTTTGTAATGTGAAATATGTTTAAAAATTATGTAAAATTTTAATACCATATCAAAATTAGATTCTACAAAAATACTATTTCCTTACTATCATTTTTCTTACAAAATAATTGAATAAAAATTAAATCATAAAAAAAATACACTTTTCAAAGGAAAATTTCAAATTAAAACAAAAAGTTACATAACACTACTATTTATAGGCTTATTGCATCTCAATAAATAGGATGTATATATAATTTTAAATTGATTAATATTTTTTAAATTTAAAATAAATATAATAAGTGATATGTGTATTTTTTAACTAAAAAAATTCAAATAACATGATAAAAAAATTTGTCAAAATAAAAATCAAGATTTTTAAATTTTAAAAAAATATAATATTGCCCGATAAAAGGAATTCTTTAAATTTTAAATTTTTGTTACAACTTAATCTTGATTTTTAGATGACTAAGCTTATCTATTATTGTTTAATCTTGATTTTAAATGAATAAAAATATCAAAAGATTGATAATAGATAAAATAAAAATATTTAATTTAAAAATTTTTAAATTTTAATTTTAGATGCATAATTTTATCTATTACTTCTTAATCTAATTTTAGATGATAAAAAAATCAAAAGATTAATAAGAGATCAGCTAAAAAGATTTAATTTGAAATTTTTTGAATTTTGAATAATAATATATTTAATCTTAAAAAATATAATCTTTAAGTACATTAAATCATATATATTATTAATCAAAATAAAAAAATTTTAAATTAATTAACCTAATGATTAATCCAGTATTTTGGATATTATAATATTAGTTAAAATCAAAATTATTTTACGTGTCATCAAAAGAAAATATCCATGTAAGCCGTTATCAGCAATACTTATCAGGTAAGCTTGTACCTTGTTTTATTATATTACATATGAGTATAGATATTCATAGGTTTGAACCATATTGCTTTAAAAAATTTTTAATTTTTTATTTATACTCAATTTTGATCTTACATATAAACATGTTTTATTATTTAAAATATTAAAAATTATTTTATATTAATATTTATATATTTTTTGATTAAATTTAAATAAATTAATTTTTTATTTATTAAAAAGTTTAATCAGTGAGAAAAATGCAAAAAATTTTAAAATAGAAAAATAAGTTAAACATCATAGTTTATAATGAATAGGTAGTTTATTTAACAAAAATGGGTAATTTTTTATATATCGTCTTCTTATTATTTTAATTAAGTTTTAAATAAATTCATTAATTTAATTGGTATAATTTAGCTTATATTATCCAACTCAGCCAACTCTTTTATGATTAATATAGATTATAAAATCCCGATTGAGTTAGTGTTTACTCAATTGGAAAATTTATAAAAAATTTAAATAAAATTATTAAAATATATATAATTAAAGGTTTTTGTATCTTTTCATTTTAAATAATAATTAATTATATATTTTTACTTTTATTTAAAAATACCCATCTTTTTATTTAAAAACTACCAATTTTTAATTTTAATGTATTACTTTAAAAAATAAAATTAAAAAATCATCCACTTTTATAAGTACGTCAAAATTTAATAATAGAATAATAGAGTTTGAACTCTAAAGTAAATTTTTGGACTTTAAAATTAATAACATGACCTATATTTCATAAAATCTATATCTACAGTGATGATAATCCTAATGAATTTACTTTAAATTTTAATTAAATTAATAATATTAAAATTAATTACGTAATTTTATATTTTAAAATAAAACTACTGATATATCGGAAAAATTATTCACTTTTTCTTTAACAAACTACCCATATAGTATAAACTACTACATTTATTTTCTTTTCTTTTCTTTCTTTCCACCCACGCGGCAGGTGAACATGTTCATAGTTATTATTAAAAAAAATATAATTTAAATTGATATCACGAATTAAATAACATCAATTTAATTAAGTAAATTATATAAAAATAAAATAAGGATTACTTAAATATTTCAATAGAAAAAATAGCTCTCCACTTTTTTAACATCTTTAGTTTTAAAAGATATATAACCATTAAAAAATCTCTAATTTTTTAACTTATTAAATTTTAAAAATATAATATTATTCTTATAAAAAAAATTTTCACCCCACAAAATATAGTGTGAAATAAATTTTATTTTATTTTAAAATTTTTAAAAAAATAAAATATGTCATTCTCTTATCATAATTATGAAATTAAAAAAAAAAACTTGGTAATATAAAAAAATGAACTCTTAATATTTTAGATTTTTTTTTTTTTTTAATTAGAGAGGTGGGGATTACAACGATGATTGCAATGACCAAAACAAATAATAAAAATTTGATAGTGCAAGTACTTGAAGTGGGGAGAAATTGGAGGCTGCCCCTTTGTTATACTTTACACCTCAGTCTCGTTTTTCTTTATTTTTTTATAATCCAATCTTCGACAAAGTCTTACGAAGTTCTCTAATACGGTAATTGTAATTTCATTTTTCTTTATTTTTATAATCCAATCTTCGATAAAGTCTTACAAAGTTTTCCAATTCGGTAATTGTACTTTAATTCGCCAAATAATTATAACGTATAGAGTGTTTAATTGAATTAGTATTGCCAATTAAATAATATTTATTTAATTAATAAATTTATGTAAAAGTTAATATTAAATAAAAAGATAAAATAAATTAAAATATAATTTTGTCTTTTTATTTTTAATAAAAATTATATTTAAAATAAAACTACTCCCATATTTTTACTATTTAATAACTTTCTCATCTCTTTTAAGATAATTTTTTTTTCAAACTTACCCACAAATCAAGTAATTTCTTTTTTGGAAAATAATATTTTAAAAAAATATTTTTTATCTATATAATTAATGTGTCAAAGTTGGTTAATTTTATAAATTTGATCAAATAAGAATTAGTACAAATTATGAAATTAATTTCCATGTTTTAATCAAAATAAATATTTCATATAATAATTTGATCAAATCAAGTTTTATTTTTTTATGATTTAAAATTTTAGTCCAAAATTTAACATCGTTAAACTTCCACCGTTAAATTATTGGCGTGGATTGAAATTGTGAAATTTTCATTTTCTTTTTTTTTTTCTATTTTTTTCTTTACAATATCTTCTCTTTTTCATAAATAATAATAATGATAACAAAAATTTCTAACTCTTTTCTATTATCTATTATAATAAATTATATAATTAACTATATAATTTATGTAATTATAATAACTATTTATAATATATAATTTTTTATTAATTATAAATTTTAGATTACTTGTAATAATTTATATAATTATAATACTATTTAATATTGAAATCAAAATAATAATAAAAAATGTGAAAGTAACTTTTGACTAAAAACATTTCATACCAGGATACCGATTGTGACGTTTACGTAGATTTTGCTTAATATATATATATATAATATATGTTCATAGGACCACATATCATGAGCTAATGGAAAACTGACGAAGCTTACTGTAAAAGCTCCCGGTAAGGCCCGCAAAAGCCGATACAAGGATTGATAATGTCAAGTCAAGTCGAAACTATTGTTGTGGTTTTTCTCTTGCTTTCTTCCCCCCCGAGGAGCGGAATTTGTGGTCCATGGAAAAAGGCAAAAAAGAAGGAGAATAATTATTTTTTTTGGTTTGATTGAATATTTAAATTAAAAATTAAAATTGAAAAGAAAAAGGAAGAAAAATACAAAGTAGATTTATATAAAATTTTAGTACGTTCTGAAAAGTAAAATTTATTAAAAGAGGCATATCATATATTATCCTATGATTCTAAATTTGGTTGATCATGGAATATAACTTCATTAGCAAAAGGATATCATGGAAAAATGCATTTGGTGAACCAGCATTGTTCAGTATAATCAGGTTCCTTATTAGCATAAAATTCTAAATTGAATAATAAATCCAAAACGTCAAAGAATGTCAACAGCAGCATCATCCGACTGCGCTGTTTACCCTGGCAGACCTGCTTATCATGTCTGGGACATGTCGGTGTTGCTGGTTGAATTAAGATCTCAAACCATAAATAGCCCCCCTTTTTGCACGTAATCGTCTCCTAAGTATCTTTTGGGGTCTATAATGGAACCGTGCCGGCAATGGCCAAACCGTAACCTTTAAGTTCAACATACTTGGCAGGATTGCTTGTCATCAGCCTCATTGTATGAACACCAAGATCTCGTAGTATCTGCAACAAATAGAACCCCAAATTCAGCCCATGTAAATGATGGCGAATATGTGGTGTGTGGTATTAAAACATGCTCGTACTTCGGATTTGTATGTACGAAGAATGCTTCTTAGTTCTTACAGCATGAAATACAATGTTCGTAACTCTGACGAAAATAGTATGACAACATTTTAAAAGTTCTATTAGAGATTGTACATATCCACAAATGAAAGGTGCCTATTGTTTCACTCGAGTTAAGTTTGCCCTCATAGATTAGTTAAGTAATGATCGGAATTCAATTCGAAGGGAGATTAACAACTGATACTTTTTTGGAATAAGAGAACCTTTAACATTAGAGGTAACATAAGTGAGTAATTGCAATTGGCAAGGAAGTAATGTATAAATGATGCAATAACAAATTGCTGAAGGGAACTTACTCTCGAGAATCAACTGGCGAGCTCATCTCCTCATTGGCCTTACCTGTATAGTCTCCATTGTCTTCTAGATTGTAAGGACAGTGCTTGTGGGCCCAAGCAGATCCATCTACCTTCATGTCCACGGAGTTACACTAATACACCCTGCCCAGCTGCCTCAATTTGCGTCATTGCTAACGCCAGCTGGTTCCTGTGGTGACATCTGGCCGACCCAAATATGTCACCAGTGAGGCACTGGGAATGCGTCCTTACAAGAATATCTTGGCCATCACCTATTTCACCCTGCATGTACCAGAATCCAGTCAATGTCCTACTCTTATATCTGCACACCTACCCAGACTGATAAAAGTTTTTGCGTTGTTGCTAATGACACAAAACTATACTAAGGCATACAAAGGATAAGCCATAATGCTGTGTCGAAAATTTTAAACAAGACAGAAGAAGAAAAGCATAGAATTAACGGGGAAAAAAAAATCAAATGATGATAAAACAGTATGATCCCTGCACTTCGATTGAAGCCTTCAACAAATCAAGCTGCCAACTGAATCATACTCTGTGAAAAGCCTCCACCCTTATTGACTAATGCGCCAAAAGGAGAGTCTCCTTATCCTCCTGGCACATTAAAAGCCAGACCGAAAGATGCTCATTTAAAGTCTCTATTCTATCATTCACGCTATGGTTGGAAGTCATAGCTGTTACAACTTCCAAACCATACCTTACCTTTGATTGTTTAAACCCCAAATTATGCTCCTCTAGTTATATTTTTAGGAATTCCAAAACCAGGGTTAACCTACATCTGAATATGAGGTAGCTTCGTTATGAGTCATAGAAAGTCAGTAACACAGGTGCATATTTGAAGAGCAAAGCACACTCCCATGAAGCTTCTAACAAAGTATTAAGTATCCAAGCACATATTAATGCTGCAATTTCAAGAACAAGTTTGAATTCACAGCTTTCAAAACGAGTAATCTAGCTCACTCAACATGGTTCATTCTAGCTTAGGTGAGATGCTTACTTTAACCATCGCAATGTGCTTGATCCCATCTAGCAATGACTTATAACAGTATGCTTTAAATGGGCCCCAAATTGTCAGTATCAGTGTAGTAGCGGCCATCTCCACCAGCCTATCTCTTTCCCTCCTATATCTGTCAGTTATTGTAAATATAACTAACTTCAGGGAATGGATTAATTTTGATAGTAAGTAAAATGGAAAAATGCAGATGAGTTCTGATGATGATGTTCCATAAAAATATGTTCAGCTTCTCCTAATTTTTTTCCTTATATTTCGGGAGTCATACCTTATAAACATTACACATCTGAGATGATGAACATGTTAGAAAGACATAGTTAGAATAACTTGTAAAACAAACAACAATAACTGACTGTCAACTGCCAATGCCCTTCGAGAGTCACCATGGTCCATGTTCACCTCCTAAATTTTTCCTTATATTTCGAGAGTCAAACCATTATTAACATTTCACCTTTGAGATGTTGAACATGTTAGAAAGACATAGTTGGAAGAACTTGTAAAACGAGCAACAATAACAGACTGCCAAGTGTCAATGCCTTTCTCTTCTCTTTTCTTTTTATTTCATTTTTTGGGCCCGTACCTATAAGCCATTATCAACAGGAGCGAAACATCGGATGGAAGTTGTACTAACTCTAAGCGGTCAATCATCTTTCTTCTTTTGTAGTAAATCTAGAAGCAGTGGTTTATGATGGTATTAAGATGCAGGTCCTAACAAACCGGTTCCGACTTAAAAGCCAAATATCCATCCTTCGGTTTGGGGAGACTTGAGTAAACTGGAATAGAGGCACCTATCTTTAACAGTAATACCAGCACTTCCTAGAAAAAGTTCTCATCAGTATACCGTACTAGATCAGTGACAGAAATGATCTTCAATTTTTCTGCATGTACTAATTCACGAAACTTCAGCGACCTAGCCATTGAACTATCATCGTCAACAATCTAGCATAAAACTGCCACAGGTTCCAGTCCAGTTAATACAGCAAGATCAACTGAAGCTTCTGTGTGCCCAGCACATTTCAGAACCCCTCCCTCCCTATACTTCAGGGGAAAGATATGACCTGGGCGATTGAAATATTCGGATTTCGAATCTTTAGATGCCAGAGCCGGCACCATTGTTGCCCTATCGCGAGCAGAGACACCCGTCGTTGATGTCAAAACAAAAAGGATACACAGTTTGAAATTAATTAAGGAAAGCAAGTACAACATCGAAACATGATTCCACCATTCTGACGAAGGTTCTCGTACTGTAATCTAAACTTGCCAAGTTTTGACAAAACCAAAGATGTAGATTTCGCATGTACTCTAGATAAAACAGAGAACATAGTCACGTATCACTGATTCGGTGAAAGCTGTACATAGCTTTTCTTCATTCTCCTTCTGAGTTACCATTAGTGGTAGTTCCAACCTAGCTAAGTCTTCAGTGCTCATGCTCACACAAACAATTCCAGTCCCATGCTTGACGATGAAGGCGATAGCCTCAGGAGTTGCCAATGAGGCTAACATTATCAGATCACCCTCATTTTCTCTATCTTCATCATCTATAACAATCACTAGCTAAATATTTCCTCAATTAGCAACGAAATAGTCCTTAGAAAAAAGATTATCAAACATGTAAATATGACAAAAAAAATAACCTTTCCTTGACGAATATCTTCAATGACTTCCAGGATGGAAGCGAATCCTTCTGTAGGACGAGCCAGGTTCTATTCATCAGCGAAGAAACCACTAGTCATGGGAGTTATTTCTGCCGTAATTGTTCCAAAACCTATAACATCAGGTTGTACCTCAGTCCCAGTTAGCTGATCAACAAGTCCATTGACAAAACCGGTACTCCCAGCAGCAACAACTCTATTACCATTAGGATAAGATAGGATATCTCCTTCAGAAACCACTGCAGCTCTAACTTTACCAACACCTTTAAAACTCAAATCCAGCTTTCTTGTTAACAAGCTTGAAAATAAAACGGGCTTACACCCATTTACAGTAATAATCGGATTCGCATAATTGTACCCTCTAATAAAACAGAAGGAAAGGAAAAAAAAAAATCATCCCATGTATACTCAAAAGCGGAGATTTAAATAGTAGCTGCACCGCAACACTGCAATTGTTATTTTGTGGTTTGGGCTGTCTCTCTTTTTTGTTTTTGGCCTCAATATTCAGTAATTGATTACCTCAATATTTATTATATCCAAAATCATAATAAATATGATGCGAGGTCTTCATGATTACAATTTAAATCACTCTCAAACCACTATAATTCTACAATAACAACATGAAAAATCATACAAGAATATTGTCAGAGAGTTAAGCGTAATCATCAAAGCTTTTTTACATTTTAGAACATTTATTACTCTACATTCATATCCATTTATCACAATTCCTTAAATATCACTGAACAAATACTTGTGAGTACACTCCGTTAACATTTTT
>JBBYHK010000009.1:9252834-9265238 GCA_038382065.1 Adansonia grandidieri
GTCATATAAATAAATAATTTTAATTATCAAATTAAAAAAACATAAGAAAAGACATAATTATCTTAATAAATAGATATCACTTAACTTACGTGATTTTTTTTATAAATTTTTCAATTGAGTCGATATCACTTAATTTGTAAAATCAAATTTAGTTAAGAAATTTATAATAATATAAATAAATATATATATATATCAATTAACCTAACCTTACCTGAAATGCGAGTATTTTATTAGTCATATAAATAAATAATTTTAATTATCAAATTAAAAAAACATAAGAAAAGACATAATTATCTTAATAAATAGATATTTTTATTTTATATTTTGGTTTCTTTTTATAAAATTTTTCAATTGAGTTGATATCACTTAACTTATAAAATTAAATTTAATTAAAAAATTTATAATAATATAAATATATATCAATTAATCTAGCCTTTCGTGAAATGCGAGTATTATATTAGTAATATAAATAAATAATTTTAAGGGAAAGAAAAAAATAGGAAAAAAAAAAATCCTTTTGGGGGGTGCCGAGAGGCGAGGACCTGATAGCTGTTAGCACGCGACATAGCGAACCCAACCCGGCCTACAACTCCTCTCGAGGGACCTTTTAAGGAACAACGTGGGAGTATACACTCGTAGGGCGTTGGTGTTTCTTTTTTTGCCCACACGGGGGAAACACCAGAGAAAGACCCCCAACTCGGGTTATACCCCTTAACCGAGGTCGGTTTAGGGTTGGAAAGTATCGAGGCTACTCCCAGTCCCAGAAACCCCCCTAACTGGGCCCCGGGTTTCAAGCCCCTCTTTAAAATCTGCTCGAAGTTTTGACCTCCTACTCCATGTGGGAAACAATAAGTTCTGCCCCCGGTTAACACGTGTCTACAACTTGATCTTTTCAATAACTTTTAACTATTTATTTATTTATTCGCTACATTTGATTAATTTCGTATTGTTCAGTTAAAACCTAGCTTAGTATTAGAAGTTAAAGAAAGTGTTCGACTCGTACAATTCATATTATCATTATCATCTTTAAAAAATGATATAAACTAAATTTAAAATTAAATATTAATATTAATATTTTATATTTTTATTTTTAAATTATAATTTTTTTACATTAAAAAAATTTATTGTCCTTTCAATTTAGAGGTAATTTTTTTTAAATACAAATCAATTGAACCTTTTTAATAGACTTGGCAATCTGTATATTTTTGTTATGTTTATATATTTTTATGACAAAATCATATTTAAGATATTATATATTTAAATAAATTTTGATACATTAATTAATTTGTGTGATTTAAATTTTGATAAATTCATATATTCATATTATATTTTAAATTTAGTATATAATATAATTTCTGTACTTTTAATTATTAAAAAGAAAAAAAATTATTATATTCATCTAGACATGATAATTCATGTATCTAAATTATGTTTATATATTTTCGCATGTCAAAATTATATTTAAAGTATTATTTATTCTATATAATATCACTTTCAACTCACTTGTAAGTTTCTATTTTTTTAATAAAAATAAAAACTACCCACTAATTAATTTTTTTTAAAATAAATTTTTATTTATTTTTTTATTAACTACTCATGTAATAGATATGTCATACTCTAGTATATATCTATATAAACTTCGATATGTTAATAATTTATATTATATATAAATTTTAACATATTTATACATTCGTATTGTGTTATTTTGTTTTAATGTCGTATCTCTTTTTCATGTATTAATTTTTTTTATTGTATTAAAAAAAATGTAAACGATTCTAGCCCAACTTCCAGCTTGACTAACTTTCTAAATCTTGGGCCTGGCCGATAAACCTAGGCGAACTTCGAAGGTAGCCTGTCAGCGAGCCACCAAGGTAGCTAACCATCCAACACCAACACCCTCCGAGTTGCTGGATTTTGGTTTCAGACATGACAGGACCAGAACCTAATCCCTGAATCCTAGAAAACTGCCGGACATTTAAGAATTCCAGATGGGCTACGTTGTAAAATGTACAAGCCCATGTTTTATGGAAAAATAACCGAGAAAAAACTGAAAAAATAAGTACATAAATATAAACTATCCCACCCTCAAATTCACGTCTCAGAACCTCGGCGGCGGCCACTATCTAAAAGAAGACGAAGAAGAAGAAACAATGGGAGGTCGAAGAGGGTCTCGTACTCAAAGAAAACATTTTAAGCAAAGCAGAGAGAATGTTTGGAAACGACCAAAAATGGATTCTTCATCTGACCCCAATAACCCCAACTCTAATAACCAAGCTTGGCAGCCTTTCGCCACCCAAAACCCTTCCTTTGATGAATATTACCAAGTAAATTATATGTTTTTATAAGCTTTTTTTTGTTTCACCTATATGTGAAAAATGGGAATGCCATATATGTAATTTTTTTTGGCAGGAACAAGGGATTGTTTCTCCTGAAGAATGGGATGCTTTCATGGAAATGCTCAGAAAGCCATTACCTGCTGCTTTCAGAATTAATTCCACGTATGTTTTTCTTTTGATTTTTGAAGATTTGGGGTTTAAGTTTGATTGTAAAAATCATTTCTTTGCTTAGTAATATCTTTACTAATCATTTGCAGTAGCCAGTTTTGTGAGGATATTCGTTCACAGTTAGAGAATGATTTCCTGAAATCTCTTCAAGCTGAAGTATGTGGAATTGTTTGCTTTGTGCTTAAGATATCTTAATCTAATGGTGTTGTAAGTAAGAGTCTTTTGGCTGTTGGTTACTCTTTTTTCTGCAGGCTATTGAAGGGGGTGATTTGGAGCCTATAAAACCGTTGCCTTGGTACCCTGATAATCTTGCATGGCAATCAAATTTTTCACGCATGCAGATAAGGAAAAACCAAACTCTTGAGAGGTAAGTCCTTTGTTTTTTATTATCCCGTATTTGTCAATCCCATGTAAATACGAGTTGCCTAGATTGCCTTACTCTTACCGTCAGCGCGTGATCTTGAATTTTGTGGTGTATACATTTCTACAGTGGGTTCATCTGTCATAGAATCTGATTATTACATAGATCTATATATAATTGTACCAATCACTAATTCTGCTGAGTTAAAATGCTGCAAAATTTATCTGGTTTGTATCGTTTGTATTGCTGTGAATGATTACTTTCTTATTTTATGTGGGTACGTATTTAGGGCCGATCTACTGTTGGACAATTATCTGTTCCAGTCTTAATTGAAAAGAAAAGAAGAAGACTGATATAATGCATATGCAACATTTCAATGTTTTCTGCATTTTACTTTATATCGATGATGCGATTTACAAGTGCTTGCTTTGTCATGTTCATGCCTTGTTGGTTTCAGATATTAGGTATATCTGTATTATGTGCAAGCTGTCCAGTATGCTTTTAAATGGTTTCCGTGATCAACTTATCTGTTTTTTTATTATCATATAGTCATTAGTCAATTCATTATTGGGTTTAATAACTTTCAGGTTTCATGAGTTTTTGAAACTTGAAACTGAAATTGGAAACATCAGTAGACAGGAAGCTGTCAGCATGGTAGGTGGACTCTGCTTACAAGTTCTTATGTACTAATTTGCAGTTTTATATTTGGCAAGTTTCTAAAGGTTTTCTTTTTAGCTAATATTCTCCAATTGTTTATGGTGCAGGTGCCTCCTCTCTTCCTCGATGTACGTCCTGAGCATTTTGTACTTGATAGTAAGCAACTTATGATGCTTTTGGATAACTTTCATTGTTTATCTTTTTCTTTCTAAAGATCACAACCTTGTTTCCTGCACTTTTAATTTTAATTAACAAACTGTATTTGATCTACATTGAAAATTTAGTTGAGATTTCCGGCTATTCTGTGATGCAGTGTGCGCAGCACCTGGTTCAAAAACTTTTCAGTTGCTTGAGATTACACACCACTCAGCCAAAGGAGGATCTTTACCTGATGGCATGGTTTGTTCTTTATTCCGTATGTGGAATTAATTCATCTTAGCCCAAAAAAAATAAAAAATTAATTCTTCATCATATTTTGCTTTAGATTCTAGCAAATGATCTTGATGTGCAAAGATGTAACCTACTTATCCACCAAACGAAAAGAATGTGCACTGCCAACCTGATAGTCACAAATCATGAAGGTCAACACTTCCCTGGCTGCCGTTCCCACAAAAACATTTCCAATGGTTCAGAAACAACAAATAAATCGGAGCAGAGCATTACTCAACTTCTCTTTGACCGCGTATTATGCGATGTGCCCTGCAGCGGCGATGGTACTCTTCGCAAGGCTCCTGATATCTGGCGTAAATGGTTTGCGTTCTCTTGCTCTTCCCTTCCCTTCATTTGTTAATGTCACATTTCTTAAGATCATATATATATATATATATATATATATATATATATATATATGTGCATTTATACAGGAATGGAGGAATGGGAAATGGACTTCATTGCCTACAGATTCACATTGCCATGCGAGGTATTAATTATTGAATACCTTAGATTTTTAATTAGTGGGTGTTGCAGTCTCTAATTTGTTGCACTATGGCAGGTCTATCTTTGTTGAAAGTTGGTGGAAGAATGGTTTACTCAACGTGCTCTATGAATCCGGTGGAAAATGAAGCTGTGGTTGCTGAGGTAATGTATACTACCTGAGAGACAAAGTACTAAATCAAAATAACTAAAACTCTCTTATTCAACTGTTCTTTATTTTTTTTCTTTTTTCTTTTGGGTAGTTTTAGCTGTTATGGTCCATTTATGTCCTTTTCTTAGAAAAACATGTTTCATTTACCTCTTTATTTTCTTAGTTAGTAATATAATATATTAGTGATGGTAATTGCATCAGAGGTTTAGGATATCATCTCGTCTTAGGAAAAGAATAACAACCATCAAAATATAATGTGGTAGAACCGCATTAAGATGAAAGTTGAAGAAGGCGCGAGAAGGATCCTAATTTGTGAAGGCAACCAACTGTGTCAGAGCCAGATGAGTTTTAAGGAAGATGAAATAATGCAACTTCTGATAGTCATATAAATTTGAAAAGCTGATTAAATTAGATAAGTGTAATTCACTCCTCCAAGATGAATCTTTTATGGGAAGTTACATTGATAAACTCCTGCCAGTGATGCTAAAAGATTAACATATATGAACCGGTTAGCACGCTAAAGCATGAATTTGTTGTTCAGATCCAGTAGCTGATAAGATGTTCGATTCGAAACATGTATTTTGTGGTTTTGTATATTTAAACCAAAGTATTTTTGTAGATCAAATTTAAATTTGATTGTATGTTTCCATTTTCTTTTATTCTGAAGTTTTGACAGTAAACCTGGTCTGAGTAGTTACTCCTACATTTTGCAGCTAATTTTTACTATTAATATATATATATATATGTGTGTGTGTGTGTGTGTGTGTGTGTGTGAATTTTTCTTCTTTAGTTTCTTCATCTTACTCTTTCCTCTTCATTCAGTGTGGCTGGATTTTCCAATCCTGTTTGAACATATTCCTTGTTTCCCTTTTTGCTTCAGATTTTGCGGAGATGTGAAGGGTCTGTTGAACTGGTTGATGTCTCAGATGAGCTGCCTCAATTAATTCGCCGCCCAGGTCTAACAAAATGGAAGGTTAGTTACCATTTTCAGCAAATCTATTCTTGGTTTTTCATGCCCCCGAAATTTTGGCATGTTATTGACATACAAGTAGAAATTCTGATTTTGCATTTACCTTTTTCCTGTATTTTTCTGTCTGCATATATCGTTGTGCATCTGGGTTCAAAATAAGTTTGCATATGGTGCCTCATGTCTGAACAAATTATGCCATATGTATTCCCTAAGTTATTGATGGTCTATGTTGCTCTGACTCTTTATTTTTCTTGAAGTAACCATGTCCGAGTAACTTGGTTGATGGCGATAGTTGGTTTAATTTGATACGGGGTCAGGGTGTCTTTGTTTGAAATGTACTCCCAACGTTGTTTAGACATGAAAAATAGATCTTCCGACCCACATAAAACCAATGGAATGCAACTACCAACTAATAAAAATAATATAATACTTGCATAAAGACCTTGCCTTCCAACATTTCATTTCTTCTTCTCATGGGATGACAAGGGTTTACATGTCCACCAGGTACGTGATAAGGGAGTCTGGTTAGCATCATACAAGGATGCTCGCAAGTTGCAAAGAAATGGGATTGTTCCCAGCATGTTCCCTTCTGGCAAAAATTATGTGGATCTAACTGACAATAACCAGAAGAGTGAAAACAGTGAAAATGTAATTTCTGAAGACGGAGCTCAACACAATGATCCTGTTTCTTCTACTGATGACTTGGAGGAAGAAGTTTCTGATCTCCCGCTAGAACGCTGCATGAGGATAGTGCCTCATGATCAGAACACAGGAGCCTTTTTCATTGCTGTCCTCCACAAAGTTTCTCATTTGCCGGGTATATCAAAATTATCCTGTCCTTTTTATGGCTACGATTGTTTTACAGTGTCGCATGTGGTTTATATGCAATTTCTAAGACTGTTCATCTATACCGTGAATCTGTGATTCAGATATGCTGTTTGCTTATTCGATTGTGAAAACTATTGATTTTGATTCCCTGCCCCCACTCTTTCAGTCTTTCCTTTTGCTTACCTCATCAGGATTTTACAAATTTGTTTCATATGCTTGCCGCAGCCATTCTGGACAAGTCCGTTAGTTCACAAGGGAATTTGTCAACTAGAAATGAGCTGCATCAAAATTTATCAGACCAAGCTACTGAAGAAATAAATGGATTGGAAGTTAGCCTTGCGGGTGGGACAGATGAAAAGATCTTGGATGTAGCTTCAAGAGCTGATGAAAAGATCTCAGAAGTGGTTTTGGAGGCAGATGAAAAGATCTCAGAAGTGACTTCGGATGTTGATGAAAAGATCTCAGAAGTGACTTCGGATGTTGATGAAAAGATCTCAGAAGTGGCTTTAGAAGCCGATTTGGTTGATGATAGACCAGATGGAATTGCTCCAGAAAGCAATTCTTCCAAAGCAACTGAAGGAGTTGCTGATAAGAAAATTGGTTCCGGAAAAGCTGGAGAGAAAAGAAAGTTGCAGATTCAAGGCAAGTGGAAAGGAGTTGATCCCGTTCTTTTCTTCAAAGATGAAGCTATAATAAACAGCATTAAGACATTTTATGGTATTGATGAATCCTTCCCATTCAGCGGCCACCTTGTTACAAGAAACAACGAAGCTAACCATGTGAAGAGAATTTATTATGTTTCAAAGTCAGTTAAGGATGTTTTGGAACTGAATTTTCGAGTTGGACAGCAACTGAAGATAACTTCCGTTGGCCTGAAGATGTTTGTGAGTATATTCATTTTTGTTTTAATCAGCCTGTTGCATACTTTTTATAACTTTATTTGCCATAAAAAAATGATTATATTGGGATTTGCATAGCCTGCTTTGCTTCTGAATCACCTAGGGCTCCTTTTCTCATTTTACTCGAATTTGTTCTAAAACTAGGAGCGTCAATCGTCTAGAGAAGGTTCATCTGCACCATGTTCATTCAGGATATCATCAGAAGGGTTGCCAGTGATTCTCCCATACATTACCAAACAAATCCTTTATGCTTCTCCAGCAGATTTCAAGCATCTTTTGCAGTATAAAACAATCAAATTTGCAGACTTTGTCGATGCTGACTTCGGTCAGAAGGCAGCAAACCTGATGTTAGGCTGCTGTGTGATTGTTTTGAGAGAAGGTGAGTAACTTCATTTTATCTGCCATTTCCCGCCAGACTGATTGGTGTGCATGATTCCCTTAGTGACCTTTTTTCGGCAGGTGGCAAATCCATATCAGATCCTATCCAAGCGGACGCATCGGCAATAGCCATCGGCTGCTGGAAGGGTCGGGCGAGTTTGAGTGTGATGGTTACTGCAATCGACTGCGAGGAACTGCTGGAAAGGCTTTCGGCACGCATGGAGACTGAAAATGCAACTCTGGCACCGGGAAACCACGGTGAGCCAGATCAAAAACTAGATACAAGTGGCGAAAATGGAGCCTCACCGGAGGAACACAATGTTGAGGCAGACAAGATACTGGATATGAATGCTACCTGAATGGGACACCAGACAATGAAGTGTCAGACTTATAGATGAAACAATTTCAAGGTCCTATTTGTACTCTTCAAGCAATTTGAAGGTCTTGATTTCAGACTGCTAGAACGATTAAGAGCTTTGATTGTTTAGCCATCCCATTTGTATTATTTAAGCTATTTGAAGGTCTATTTATCGTCACCATACGTATAATGGAATGTCCCAGTTTAACAAAGAACTCTTTCACATTACATCAAGAAACAACGTTGAAGCAATTTGCAACTCAGCTTTAAAATTTTGGTTTCTTATTACCCATCTCAAAACATGCAATTAATTAGCTGCCCTTGCAAACTAAAACTATAGAAACGTAAATATAAAAACAGATGTACAAAACCCTTCAAAATTTGCGATTGAAAATGTAAAAGAAAGAATCTCACATTAGGAGATGAATCCAATTACGTCGAGAACTAAAAACACATGTTGCTCTTTTTGCTGGAATTTCTTGAGGTGGAGCTGGAATGAGGATCTTCTTGCCCGCTAGCGATGCTGCGGGGCTGCCATTGCCCTGATTGTCGCCGGCAACTAGGTCCATCTTGTTCACGATGTTGAAGATCTTGGTAAGTACGGTTAAGAAGGCAGTCTCGACATTTGTCACTTCCAAAGCAGAGGCCTCCGAGAATAATAGCCCTTCCTTTTGAGCAAATTCTGTGGCATCCTCTGTCGGAACTGCCCGCTGGTTGTCAAGGTCACTTTTGTTCCCGATCAGAATAATAACAATGGTCATGTCAGCATGGCCTCTCAACTCTTCCAGCAACCTTGGGATGTGGTAGAAGGTCTGGGTTTCGTTATATCATAAACCAGCATTGCCCCAACAGCACCCCGGTAGTATGCACTCGTAACAGCCCTATATCTGTTCAATATAACATGGGAAGCAAAATCACCAAATGTAGATCCAATCAAGAACGCGAAATGGCGAAAGAATCCACATAACCAAATAAACAGTGCCTTGGATGACGGGAACGGCGGATCAGACGGTACCAAAGCCAGTTACCCTTATTAAACATTAATTTTCAAGCTCTGGATTCAACTGCTTTAACAATTACCAAGTAGTTCAATAATTAAAAGCTAACCAATCCAGGCAGTTGATTGACCACTTATTTAATAAGGTAAATATCGAAAAAGATTGCAATTAAACGGCTAAAATTCAAGATGGATGATACAGATTGCAACATGGCTTACCAGAGTGGCTGGCATGCTTGCTTAATACAGGTCCGTTTATAAATACACACGCTATCACAGGCACATAATTTCAATGCCTAAGCCAAGATTTGTTGCAAATTGGTAAGATCAGGGATCCAATAGAATAAATGCTAATAGAATAAAATGCTTTGTACCAAGTGATATCATCTATGTAGAAAAGTTGACACCAGCAACGCATTAAGACTCAAATAAGGCCAAGATTGTCATCCACCTCCATGCAAATTTTTACCAATCCCATCATTTAAGTTAAAAGAAATATATAAAGATCAACAGTAACTATACAATTCAGTTTCATCTATCAAAACATTCAATCCAATCTTTGATTGAAATGGAAAACCTTTTCACCAATCAACTATCTAGAAAGCTAAACACAAGCATCTTAACTAATTAAACCATGTCTTCTCAGTCCACAGTAAATCCAGCAAACAAAATAATACCACTATCTTTCTGAAATTCTGATCTTTTTGAACTGTTTCTTTTTGCAAGCTTACATAATTCTGTATACAAACTACAGATCCAACTAAGAAAAAAACAAGAAAAAAGATGCAATCGCACATAAAATGAAAAACCCAAAGAAAAAAAAATTCACCAAAAAGAACAAGAAAAAATCTTTTGCATGAAAAGTTAAAAAGAATAGTTCTAGTAATAGAAGTAAAAAGAAAAAGAAAGTACCGTTCTTGACCATCGGTGTCCCAGATCTGAGCCTTAACACTCCTGCGTTCAATAACAAGAGTTCTAGTCTGAAACTCAGCTCCAGTGGTAGCCTTGGAATCTAAACTGAACTCGTTCCTGGCGAACCGAGCAAGAATCTGAGACTTACCCACAGCAGAGTCACCAATCAAAACGACCTTGAAAACATAGTCAATCTTCTGGGTAGGGTCTCCATACCCTCTTCCGCTAGCCATATATATTTTTTTCTTTTATCTTCCTTTAGTCTTTCTTTTCAAAAGCTTTGTAATTGTTTTCCCACTTAATTTTGATTTCTTCCCCTAAAATATAGCAGAGAGCTAATGGCTAATCCTCCACCATACTATACCACACGTAAAGATTTTGGTTTTCGATTTTACAGGTGCCGAGGGGAATTCATTGGGTACGGTTAGAAAGTTTTCAATTCTTTGAAAATTTAAATTAAATTTGATTTGGTTTAAAAACTTAAATTATTATTTAATAAAAGTTAAAAATATTTTAATATTAATATTTAAATTATTTTATAATTAAATTTAAATAAAAAAATATTTTATTAAATTATAATTTGAATTAATTTAAATTATTAAAATTGTGTATAAATTTAGATGAATAATTCAATTAATGTATAGATCTATAGTGGGTAAAAAGAAAACGGCTAAACTAATAAAAATAACCCCTTAATTTTATCATTTTATTAATATAAGTTTTTATATTTTTATTAGGCTTAAATAAATGTTTAAATGGTTTACTTTTGTCAGTTTATTTGATAATTAATGATTAAAAGCCACTTAATGAAAACTTTTTGCAATGAAAAAGTACTGAAAACATTTTGGAAATTTTAAATAAACGACTTAATGTATTAAGTAATTTTTTAATCACATTAATTTTATAAATTTTCTTTTAATTATTTATTCTTTCTTTTAACTTTTTCCAATACAAAAATAATAATAATTATAGAACCTTATATCTTTTGCACAAAAATTTTATTTAAATGTTTGAATTTTCAGTATCATACTAATAATTTTTATGTCATTAATTTAGTTCTTATTTATTTTATTAAAAAAATTCAATATTCTATAATTGATCCAGTGTATATAATAAATACCTTTTCTTTTTTTTTTTGGTCATTGTAATTAGCTAATGCTGCATTTAAATATAAATTTTAATACATAGAATCAAATTTTTTTTTAAAAAAAAATTGGGTTCACTTAATAATTAATTTGAAAATCAATATTTACTTTTTTTTTTTTAAGAAAAAAATGCTTGAACAAATAAATAAAATTAACTCAATATAAACAAAATGAACTAAATGAGATGGAAATGTAGAAGTAATTAAAAAGAATTATCTTCGAAATTAGTTTTTAGAATTTGTGAATCTCTTATTTAATAATAGTACAACACATTTATAAAAATAAATAAATCAATTAAAAATATATAGAGAAAAATAAATATAATTTATAGTGTCATTTAAATTCTCTTTTTTCTTTTATGTTTTTGATAGCTATATATATATATATATATATATATATATCCTTATGCCCAACATTTTTCAAAATCAGCATGAAAATTTTGCAATTTGTTTGTCGTATAAATGAGATTGCCCTCGTTAAAATTAATTTAAAATATTTTACATAAAAAGAATCAATTTCAGTTTTTTATCCCAAAAGAAGTTAATAATCCAATAGTGAAAACTACAAAATTAATTAATAGGAATTATAAAAAAAAAATTAAAAATATCATAAAGATATTACGAAAGAAATATCAACTTAAGCAAAACAAGGGTCACATGCTTGGACGATTGAAGGCATCATTGTTGTCACGTGACTATCACGTGATAATCGTTTCTCGGAATCTCTACATCCACGTTGTAAAATTAAAAAGTATAATGGCCCATGAAGGTCTCGAACCTGCGACCTTCGCGTTATTAGCACGACGCTCTAACCAACTGAGCTAATAGGCCGTTGCCTCAAGTGCAGCAGAATTCTTTTTAAAACCAAATTTAATTTTGGTGAAATTTATTCCAAATTTAGTGATTACTTAACCCTAAAAAATTTCGAATTCAATTAAGATGGAGTTCCATTTGAATAAAATAAAAAATGAAGTTAAAGCGGAAAATATAAGTAGGAATTAAGGATTACTTTTTCTTAAGGTTACACATGGAGTAGGCATATATTCACGTATTATAGTTGTTTTTTGTATTAAAAAAGATTATAAATACCTCATATTCAATTCTCTATATAGATAGTAATGTGATAAATTTCCATTTTCATTTTATTTGAACTTCTGATAACATACATCTAAAGTTTTCTTACATTCACCATCCAAACCCGCCTAATTAATTTCTCAAAATATTTAAAATGAATTAAAAATATTTGATATCATACTAAATGATTTTTTATCATTTATTTTATAAATTTACTTTAATTTAATTCAAAATTTTT
>JBBYHK010000009.1:9283429-9293636 GCA_038382065.1 Adansonia grandidieri
CTGTGATTCTAAGCCAACAAAAGTGGATTGCTATGCTACTCGGGCTTGGGTGTGAGTGTCGGATGTATGTATGTATCTAATACGGATATATTCAATTTTTCTTGTAATTTTTTCCACGTATTTGAAAGGTCGGTGGTGGGTCATTCCCTCATATTTATGTCCGAATATATATTGAACACGGGTACCTCAAGAAAAATGAAGAGTCTACGCAATGTAGTTGGATTGCTTGCATGTTGTTCCAAGAATCATTGTGCCAATAGAAACCTTCTTGTTGTCTTCACTAGTATTCATAGGAACTAGTACCAAGTAAACAATACATGCTTGTGGCTTTTGGATTCTCAACCTCTGATTAATGGTAATTCAGTTCATGTTCTGTTATTGGGATTATTGTTGCTGTCTATTGAAAGTAATTTAACTTAGAATTCCATCGATCTACTCTTTAGGAGCAACAGCAAAAACAACTTGAGTTGATCCTTGCAATCGGGAAGTCGGGGAAGTTGTTCGAAGACAAGCAGGAACCTTGTCAAGAGAAAGATACAGTTGAAGCAAATGAGTTGGCAAAACAAACGGAAGTCTATCCGACTCAACCTTTAGGTACAAGCAAAGGATCTGGCAATGACAGAACATAAGATTTCAAACGCAGCAGATATAGTTGTTGCGCATATGTAATTAACAGTGTGATGATGCTAGTTTGTCCGGTCCTTCAATATACGAGGTACTTGAGCTACCATAGATTCCACTAGATCTGGTGCTTGGCCACCAACGTTTTGTTTGCCTGGAAATCTCCTTGTTCCTCGACGCCCCCCCCCCCCCTGCATGCAGCTCTGCTGCGATGGAAGATGGAAGAACTAGAAAGGGGTAAAAACATGAAATAAAATGGGAGATCTGCCATTGCCAGGGTGAAAGAAGTGGCTTTCTTTTTGTGCTTAGGCTTGTATTTGTAATTCTTCATTGTTTGGTATTTTGCTAATCATACAAATCATTTCTCTCTTTTTGTTACTGTTATAGTTTTCTCAAATTTGCCAATAAAATATTGAAAAATAGTTTTTATCTGCTTTTTTTAAAAAAAAAAAACAAAAAAGAGGCTTTGGTTGAAGAATAAGAGAATTCTTAGAAGAAATTGTATATATTGAAATTTAAATTCATGATTTACCAATCAATTAGCCAAACCTTAATAAATTCTTTTATCTATACAATTTTTTTGTCACCATTTTTAGTACTCACAAGCCCTGCAGAGCTTTGACTTCTTCTCTTTGAGTTTAAACTTTTAAGTATTTCTCTTTTGAATGTAACCTTTTTTAAGTATTTGAAGTTTATATAAGTTGGGTCGCGGTCTGAATTTATGTAAGTTTTGAATCAGTTTTTGCTCAATTAAAAAACTTGAATTGTTGTTCAAAAATTAATGAAAAATTAAAAAAGATTTTTTATTTTTATAATTAAATTTAAATAAAAATAGTTTTTATTAAATAATAATTTTGGTTGAGTTAAATTGATTTAAATTAAAAAAAAAAAATCTATGTCTAAAGTTTTGTCCAACTGAGGAGCTCATGGACAGCTCTAATTTGAAGGATGCATGCTTTCATATTATACTTCAAATTGAAAGTTAGTGCTCCCTCTATAAATTTACTTATTTTGGTGATTGTCTTGGACATTTTGTTAACAATAAATTTTAAAAAATGGTTTTTTTTTTCTGTTTTGGGATTTATTTCAATAAAAATAAATAGTAAAACATGAATATATCATTATTATATGTATGAAACTAAAGCATATTTTAAAATTTTAAAATTTTAAAATAAAAGGTTTTATTTATGAATTACAAAATGAAAGAGTTTATATATAAATATATATATATATATGTATGTATTGATATACCAACTTGTTTTTCTTTTCCCTTTTTTTTTTTTGTAGAAAGAAATTTTGGTTGGTTTTAATTTCATGCATTTATTTATTGGAAATTAAAGTTTTTGTTTTGCAGATTCTAAAGAGATTAATAATCCACTAATATTTGAATCTGTTACTCGAATTGATTTCTTTATTTAGATAAGAAATGTGAATATTAAAATCTGATGTCTATTTACATATTTAATTTTTATTTCTTATATTTTATTTTTAAAAAAAATTAATTAATTAAAATTTAAATATTTGGTAGATTCAATAGATATTACTCTTTAAATTAAATATAAATTTGGATAATAATATTTGAATAATAGATAAATAATAAATAAATTTAATTTTAAATAAATTAAATAAATTTAAATATTAAAAAAATTATAGATATTTAATTCACTTTTAGGTCAAGAAGAGTTGCATTTGAGATTTTGTTTTTGCTTAAAGAAATTGTTTTAATTATTCTCTATGAAAGCCCAACCCCGTGATCGTACTTACTGCCTCTTGGAGGACTTGATATCATCCAACCTATTCAATGATATTGTCTACCTAACTCTAGGGCGTTTAGGATCACCTGTAAGTTTGTCTGCTCCTTTAAGAGGACTTGGTGTCACACCATACATCTGGTTTTGACCTTTTTGATCCCAACAATCATCACCCCGACTCTCGTGACTTGAACCGAGGACTTTTCCCTCCACTATCATTTTTGTTAACCACCTCGGAATATTTCCCAGTCCTTCATAGATGAAAATATTTGAAGAAAATATTTTTCATTCTTAGAAGTAATCTTGACATTACTGCAAGGATATTGCATGAATTGTGATTAAGCTATTGGAGCTAGTTGTATGGATTTCAAAGCGATGGTATTGAGATGTTCGAATTCGATAAATTTTCTTTTTTTTTGTACTCTTATTCACTAGGACACATCAATTTTCTCTTCAAGAAGGAATAAGCCTTGCATTGGCAACCATAATTTTTTCATTTTTATAAAAGAAATCATACTTTAATAATATAAAAAAGAATTACAAATATTGAAATTCGAATATTAAGTTTATTGAATATCACGTTTTAAAAATAATTGTATAAATCAATTGGATTATATTCGCATTCAGCAACTATAATTATTTTTTTATGCAGTTAAGATAGTTTCAATGGGAAGGTACTGTACTGTTCTAGCAAAAACATTTGAGAAATTAACACTGAGATCTATGATCTATGAAGAACTAGTTCAGAGGTTAATTTCCCAAGCTTCAACATCTTTTTTTTTTTTACATAATTGACAAATAAAAGTATAAAACACGATGAACGGTCGGATCTATTTGTAAATGTTTTTTTTTAATTAAAAAAAAGGGTGCCATAATTTAGGCCATTTAAGAGGCATTTGGTGGAGTGCTGGCAAAGGATGTTATCATTCATTTTGATGGTAAATGCTCCAAGCATTTTGTCAATTAGTAGGCTTTTGGGTTTGATTTTAAATGGTTAAATTATTGCTCTCTTCACATGGAGCATAGTTGTGAAATGTGATGTTAAACATTTGAAAAACTTTGGATCCTCCGCTGCTATGTTATTCAAACTATTTATTTATTTTAAAGTATTTATATTCAATATTTATGTTTGATATATTCAAATATAAATATAAAAATATTATATTCAAATATATAAAAAAATTTTAAAAAAAATTAACATGATTAGTCATGATATCCTCGTGGAACATGGAGTATTCAACCCGTGACTGTAAACGAGGATCTATGTCGGTCCAACTGTCTAAATACTAAATCAACAGCTTAAAATATTAACCAGAATTCATTGTCAGCCTTTCAGTTTGGAGAAATAATTGTCTTTCCTATTAAATTTCTTACTATGGATTTGCACCAAGTACTTATTTGAAATATTCTGTAGACTGGGATAAATATTTGCATACGAATGTATTGATATAGATATATTTAATTTTTTTAAAAAATATTTTTTTAATATATTAAAAAAATTATATCTTCATACGATAATTTAAATATGGGTCAATCTTTATATATTTAAAAGATTATAGTTTATATTAAGATCTAAATATATATAGAAAATAAACGCTAGACATAATGCTTCAAGAAAATCAGGAGTCCGGGCTGGCCAAATTAATAAAAGTAGGGCGTTCATGGAGGATGACATTGGGCATGATCAAGATTTGGAAAGAAAAACTCGAAACTCAATGTGTTGGACACGTGGTGGAAAAACTCAAACACACTAGTATGAGAATCAAACCCAAATTCGAAGGATCAAACCCTCGTACCCTAATAATAATAATAAAAGGCTTCAAACCGGCCACTCCATGGATGATTCAAAATAGGAGATGCTTGTTTCATGGTGATTATAACATTGCAGCTGCCTTTGAATCAGATGCTTCAAAATGCGTTATTTTATTTTATTTTATTTTTTCCCAATGGCTTATAATGAGTACAAGAGGGGACTGACCAGGGGACACTGATTTGGCTTAATAATGAAGCATTGGAAAAAAGCTTAACAAACAAGGGATTGATTGTTCTTCTCTTACAATCCTCTCAAGATTTGACCTTTTCAACCAACTTTGTTAATTATAAACAATAAAGCATCAACACAAGTCAAACATATACTAAAAAAGACAATCCTACTTTTATGTCACAATCTGATCAATTTCTTTGATATTCCATGGAAGTCACCAGACACAACAATCTGAACTTATCTTTACAATCCCACTTAGAAATTGTATAATTATTTTTAGGGGCAGTCAATTAATAAGGAAATACATTTTTTTTTGGCTACAGATTACATGTTTTTATTACAAACACTCATAGAAAAACTTGTTTATATACTTACTTTAGGAACACAAATATTGGCACATAGGAAAATGGCAGCGAAAAGGTACTCACCGGAAGTAGATCGGTCTAATGGTGGTGGAGAGAGCATTGACAGAGCTTGTCAAACCCAATTATGAAATATGATGAAGAAACCTCAGGGGGAGAGGGGCCAATCGAATGCAGCATCGTCCAAATCAAAACCGTCATAGAACCTCATTTCGACATCTTCCATGCTTTGGTCGTCTTCCCAATCCACATCTGATATCTCATCGTCATAATCCATACCGACATTTCCGGCGACAAAGTCCCAGGCCAAGTAACCGGAGGAACCTGAATAATTTGAACAATCATCGCAGCCCTTCATCCCAAAGCAATCCACGATCAGAGGTCCAACCACTTTCAGTCGCGAGAATTTCTTGATAAAATTTTCGTCTAGCTTCACATTCCAACATCCTCGCACATCCAATAATTCCAGCTCGGGGCAGTTTTCGAGTACCTTAAGCACACCTTCGGTGCTAATAAGCAGGTATGCCACCTCAAGTTGCTTGAGCTTTGGCATTGTGGTCGCAATGGCAAGCGCCTCATCATCTTGGGACAGCTTGTCAATTACCTCTAATGGGTGCATTGTTCTCCTCAACCCCATTAGTAACTTACAGTGCTTGCCAATTGCTTCAAGGGCTGGAGCTCCGATGTTCCTGCAGTAACTAACATCCAAGAAAGTTACCGAAGAGAGCCGCCCAGCAACCTGTTCCACTACCGAATCACTTATTTCACTTCTTGGCAGCCGTAAAGTCCGAAGAGATTTGGCACTAGAAGCAGGGGGGAACAAGAGTAAATGACAGCAGCAATAATCTAATTTACAATATCCACAATGAAGCAACAAAATAAAACAAAAAATGTCACCATTGATCTTAGAATCCTCTTCAGATTCTTTACCATTAAGTTGGTTATTGTTCCCTTCACTATCAGTAAAATACTCTTCGGTAAAATGACAGGAAAATGAAAATTATGAGCAGCTTAATCCAACTATTTATTAGTTTTCTGTTTAGTATTATCAGTTGCCTAAGCTAAATTTCAGCACCAATATTTATGCAATGTCAGTTTTTTCCATTTAACCTGTTTAGACTGAAAGTGAGGAATCAAAATTAGTTTAGATCTTGAAATAATAAATGAAGCGTGCACTTCATATAGAAACCTATAGTTCTTTTTCTGTTCTTCCCATCGTAACTTGCAGATGTGATATCTTTATGCCGAAGGGATATAAATGGGAAATGCGATTGAGAGACATAGATGAAAACATGTAATGTCCTTACTTATCTGCAATCAACGAAAAGCTCCGGTCATTAGAGAGACCGCTAACACAGAGCTTGCGGAGTGAACCTGAGCTTCTAGTTATCAGCATTTGAAGCATCCGATCTAGGGTCTCAGGCCGGCATTGTTGGCTCCATTGTTCAATGTCAATGTCCTGCCAGCAATAAGGTCCTGTAACTGCTTTCCGCCATGATTTGCAGACCCTTGGGACAACAGTAAGTATTTCCTGGAGTGAAAGGTTCTTGAAAATCAGCCCAAGGGCATCCGGAATCAATTCATCCCAGCATCTGAAATCACCATTCTGTTCCATCTAATCCTGCTTCCGCTTCCTGCTAAAGCATAACCAAAAATGAAGTTGCAAGCAGTAAAAAAATTATTCTACAAACAAATAAACGAAAATCTATGAGACACAAACTAATTGACAGCCGATGGAAATGGGGCCTAAATAATTAGCAAATACAAGTGCCAAATAGTAACGATAAAGGGGGAAAAATAACTCTTTTGATCAATAAAAACAGGCGTTAAAATCAATAAAAATCCGATTTTCCTATTAAAAGAGGCAAGCATTGAAAGATGATTGAAAATGAAGATCCAGTAATAAATACTTTACCAGAAGACAACAAAGGTATAGTCTTTTTCAAGTACCTAGAAACCCAAATCCAAACACCTTGTAAAATGTTCTATTCCAAGCACATTTGATCAAATAAATGTGAAAAATAAAACATACCCAGATCAACAAACAGCTAAAAGAACCCAATTATGCAACCAAAAAAAAAAGAGTAAAGAAACAGGAAGAAATTTTACCCAACCAACCAAGAAGTCTTAATGCTTAGAAATATAGATCGAACATTGAAACATCATTTTGTCCTAATTAAAATCATTACATGATTCAATCCAGTAAACGCAAAACTGACATTGAAAAATGAACATATGTACTAGTTTAAACTTTACAGATAACAAGAAAAAGAGAAAGGAAAAAAAAGAAGAAGACTTTAATTTTACCGGAAGTTTGGGTTTTTTTTTTCCCCTGGATCTGTAAAGACCCCGATTTATCCGCCTGAAACAAAGGTTAAAAAGAGAAAGAAAGCTGAAAGAAACAGAGGTAGAGGGGGAGAGAGAGAGAGATAGAGAGAGAGAAAGAGAGTAGAGCTATAGTGACAGAAGAAGACTACAGAAAGAACAAGGGAAAAAATAAAAGTAACTGCCCAGAAAAAAACAAAGCAATGGAAAGAGAAAGAGAGAAACGTGAATGCAAAAGTAAATAATTGAATGAACAAACGGTGGATTTTTTTTCTGGGGGAAGGGGGTTTGGGTAAAACCACTGTAACAGTGGGGGAGGAGGTGGGGGTAAGTGTGGGGATTTTAACACTCTTTGATACTGCCCCGCCGTTGGCAGGCTGCTGGGTGGATCGATGGCCTATGATGCCTTTGCCTTGGCATCTCCTGGTTTGTTTTTGCCTGGCGGTAGAGAAATAATATTTTTGTAGGGAATGATGAATAATTTTTCCCCCTTTTCTTTATATAATCTTTATCCATGTACCTATTTTGTCATTAAAACTTTACTCTTCTTTGACTTTACAGTATTAGTACATATAAAATCTAACATATTCACTTATAGATTTAATTAGTTCATCAATTAAATTAAGTTAATCAGATGATTTTTTAAATTAAATATTATAAATAATTAATAGAGATATATTTTTTGTTAAATTTGTATAGTCTTTAATATAAATTTAATAAATTAAAGGTTTAAATTTTATTAAATAAAATATTTTTTAAAAAATTTATTAAAATAAACTTAAAATCGATTTGTTTATATTTTGTTAGTTCGATCCATTTTTTCACTGGTTCTTTAATCTTCTACTTCTATGATACATACTAAGCATAATTTTTTGTTAAACAGACTAACGAAAAGCCAAGGTCTTGAAAGAATCACTAATGAAATACTGCACTTAAAAGTTTATTTACTCCGTAATTTAGACAAAAATGGAATTATGATGCTGAGATCTTAGGTGGAGATGGGCGATATTTTAGTAAGTAAATTAATGCCTCAGGTGATAAAAGAATCATTATATGCTCCAGGAGATAGATTATTACAAGTCATACTTGGGATTCAAGTACCCACTTTAAAGGAAACTTGTCTAAAATTACCAATAGGTGGGAAGGATCGAGTTATCAATGTGAGATGGATAAAAAAAAAAAAAAAGAGGATTCTAAATATAATCCAAAAACAATTCATGTATATATTTCACAGAGACACAAAATCAAAGTAGGTGACAAAGTAGCCAGAAGACATGAAAATAAAGGTATAATTTCAAAAATTTTATCTAGACAGAATATGTCTTCGGTCTAATTTTTTCAATAATGATTAGTGCTAATTTTTTATATTAAAGAAGGTTTATAGAACTTGGAAATTATAAATATATATATATAAGAAAAAAACTATTATATTTATGGTCATTAAAATTATTATACCTACGACTAGGTTAACAAGATTATACATATTCGTAATATAAAAAAATTAATTAAAAAATAAAAGGTATGACAATTTTTTAATTCACTTATAAAATTAAAAAATAATTTATAAAAATAATGTTAAGCTTGAAAGGTAAATAAGTAAAATGTACCAAAAAAAGGGCAAATAAATAAAGTTTTTAGGTTTTAATTTACAAGTAAATGGTAACTAATGCCAATAAATATTTAAGAAATACACATCTAATGCCAATATACATATATATATATATTTAAAGCCTATTTATTATAAGATTTAATTCCAACTTTAATAAATTTAAACTCAATTGGTAACTAATATGTTAGTATTTAGAATTAATAAACAATTATATACTAGAATTAGAAAATTTGATAACCTATACAAATTTAGTGGTCTATAAACATAAATGATGGATTAATTATTTAGGAATAAAAAAAAATGGGTACCTTTTTAAATTTTTAAAAAATTAATAATACATATTTAAATTATAATTTTAACATACAAAATCTTTTAAAATATAAATTCCAAAGTATAAATAAGTCCAACAATTTAATTTTAATCTCTAAGTAACTTAATACCATTATTAAATCAAAACTACTACTTCCATCTCATTTTGTATATTGTTTGTTTCCATAAAGTTTAAGAAAAAATTATTTCATATATTTTATGTTAAAATTTTAAAATAAATATAATTAATATTTCATGATTTTTTTTAACTTATAAATATGAATTTTGATTTTAAGAATTATGCTTTTTTGTGAAAATTATTATATCATAAATTTAATTTTTTAAAAAAGATTAATTTTAATTAAAATTTTGTGATTATAATTAAATCATAATTTCTTAATAATTTTCATAAAACAAACATTAGAACTAATATAAATATTACTTGTGATTTGTATCTGGGTTATTCCCTCTTGATTTGATTAAGGAAAATAAAAAACAATTTGAAAACTAACTATTAATTTTACCCACTAAATATATTCAGTCACCAAATAATTCTCAAAAAAAAAAAAAACATTTTCAATTAAAATATCTGCTACATTACTAAAATGTATTATCAAGCATTAAATGTAAATAAAAAACCTAAACAAAAATTAAAATATCATTTAAGTTTTTATCATTTTACTAAAATAAATTGAGTTATATATTATTACTCAATTAAGTCTCGAACATTTATTTTTATTTAATTGAATTTTTTATCTGACAAAAACTAATCATGTATGTCATTTATTTAAGATTATCGTAATTGATTATAGTAAAATTATAAAAGTTTGATAATAATTTAGTTTTAATTGGAGGATTTTTTTATTTAAGCCTACAATCAAAGCATCATTTATCATTCTTTTATTCCAAAATCTTCTCTATTTTTTTTAAATTCTTAATTTATCTATTAATCTTCAATTCTTATCCACAATCCATTTAATTTATTTGAAAAGGATATTATTTACGTAAATTTTATAATTCATAATTTAAAAAATCTATCGAATATGAATGTCATCTAACTAATGCTAGGCCTAATAATTATGGATTCAACATGAATTAATTGACATAAAAATAATTAAAATATAATCAAAAATATGAAAAACAACATAAACACAATTATATTCCGAATTATTAGCACTTCTTCATTGCTCTGGCTTTAAATGGCTAACAGGCTTGGCACTAAAGTAAACTTATGGAATGAAGAAAT
>JBBYHK010000009.1:9294917-9309315 GCA_038382065.1 Adansonia grandidieri
TTTTTTTTTTAATTTTAAATTTTTTAAAAAGAATTCCACAAATAGAAAAGAACAAAAAAAAAAGGTAATTGTGGTAACCTAAACCAAAATTTGATCAATCATCCAATAGCAAAATACTAAATAATTCAAAGAAAAAAGGGTAAAAATTCTAATGAATATGAATGAACACAATTTTTGTTTTTCAAATTTATATATTCACTCTTCATGCAATTGCATGTGTTTAGGGTGAGGAAAAGTTCATTTATAATCGATTTAACTGGTTGAAATTGATCGAGTTCAGTCAATTTAATTCGGTACATAAATTTCTAAAAGAGTTAATTAGTGATAGTGATTTAATCAATTAAATCGATCAATTTTAAATTTTGAAAAGTCAAAATTGATTTAACCAAGCATTTATTAATAAAATGTTTAAATATAATATAAATATATAATAAATATTTATTTAGATTTTATCATTTCAATGATAAATATGACATTTTCATCCCAAATTCCTACTACTTTATTTTATTACTTTAAACATTTGTTGCTATGGAGATGAGTATTTTTACTTGTTTTTTTTAATGTTGTCGAAATTATTAAGTTTATTAATTGATTTTGAATTATTAAAAACTATTGCTTGAATTAAATTGGAGGAAATGATTGAAATTTATTATTTAAAGTTGATGTTAACAAAATAAAATAAAATCATCTAAATAGATCGAATTGACTAAATTAAATTGATTTCAATTATAATCAATTACTACAATAGAATTAATTGATTTTAGTGAATTTTTGTAAAAAGGTCGATTTTTCAATATAAACTCAATTGAAATAACAGATTGCTTACTCCTATATTTGTCTCTCACTTTCCGAAGGAATGCTAATTTTGAAATTAAATAGCATTACCCAATCTAAAATGTGTGAGCTTATAATTATACTATAATTAAACATGGTTAGTTTGTGGCCAAAAAAGAAGACATAGTTTTGGATGATTTTTTTACATTTAAAATGGCTGCTTTTAATATTAATTTTCATTTAAGTTATAAATCTTTAATTTCGTTAAATTATATTATTAAACTTCTTAAATTAAATTACTTATACTAGTAACTTTAAGAAATTCTACTAAAAAAGCTAACTCAGCATCTATATATAGTTTATTTTTGTATATGAAATTATTAAATTAATTTTTTTGTTAAAATTATTAAACGGATTTAAATTAAGAATCATAATTTATTAATAATAAAAATTAAATAATATAATTTAATAAAATTAAAAATTCATGATTTATACAAAAATTAATTTTAAATTAACTATTTTAAAATATATAATATATAAAATGCGTGACTCGACTTGTATGAAAAATGAATCGTATTTGTATTCAACTCTTTGATTTGAGTAAAGCCCTAAATTTTTTTTGTTCAAATAAAAAAAGTAACATTGCCTGAGAGGCTGACAGACGCGCAAAAAAGAGAAAAAAGCAATTGCCTTGGCATCGGGGGAAATCAACACCATTGAATCTATGTAGATCATCAGATTACATGTGAAGCAACCGTATTGTACCATCATTTTTGTCATACGTCACCTCCGTATGACACGTCAAAACAACCCATTGATTAGGAAATATACTGATAGTCTTATTAAAAGAAAAGTATTCGAGCTTGATGTGCATGGCATGGGAATTTTGTTGTGACAATGGCAAGTGAAAAATAAGGAGAGATTAGAAAACAAGTTAAAAGCTTGAGTATAAACTTTCTTTTTTTTGTTAATTTCTTTTACAGTTTTCTGATGATAAACCGGAAAAAAAAAGCTTTTTATCCTCGAAAGTGAAAGAATACTTCTCTGCTACCAACTGGCAACATCTTTCTTTTCTTTCTCTTTTATTAGTCAGTTAAGTTTGGCTTGTACAACAACTTGTAAGAAATAAAGAGAGAGAGAGAGAGAGAGATTTGCGTTGTGGGGATGTGTTATTTTACTGTTTTCTGCAGATTGACTAATGGGTGGCATTTGATTAACAAAGAAGAAAAATCACAGCGACAAATCAGGAAACGTGGAGATGGGAAAGTGCTGGAAAAAGATAAAAAAACCCCTTACAGGAGTCAGCCACCCCCCCCCCCGGGTTTAATGTGCTTGGAAACTCAGCCACAACCAGCTCAGGCTAGTAGCTAGCTTCCACTTTTTTTTTTTTGGGGTCTGAGTTTGAGTTTCACGCGTTGCTGACTATGGCATGTATCAATTCAAGAAACTATCTAATTTGTTGTATAATCTGAATAACCTTCTCGAGTGAATATCTGGTTTAACAAGGTTATCATTCTCTGTTTATGGGGAATTTGTCAAGTTGGCTCGAAACTTCGATTTTGAAACTTAATTTCCTGTCCAGGGTTAAAGCTACCAGAGATGAAATGGGGCCAAGGGTGCATATATTGTTGCTAAAGCAGCACAGAGGTTTCAGAGACTTGCCATGCCAGTCCCCGCCAAGTAAGTCAATGCTACTCAGATCTAATAGATTTAGGTTGCATTTTATATCATCTATATGTAAAAACTCCTGAAAGTTTTGACAGAAATGTCATTATTTATTTTGTGTTTGTTTGTTTCTTGTAACCCTGTTGAATGAATTTAACTGTCCAGCACCTAACCTTGAGGGACTAGAGAGAGAAGCCAGTATCTTTTTTCTTTTCTGACGTAGTTAAAACTTGGTACTGTATTTTCCAAAAATTAAAGCTTATCGGCAGTGTTATATTATATTTTTTTCTTTAGTTTCTTTGTCCTAAGTGACTATGAGGGCTTTTATTCATCATAGAGACAAAAAAACATAGAAGCTAGGAAAAAGGCTATCTATCCATCTTACGTTCAAATGATTATAATATGAACCCATCCTAAGATTCTATTGCAGTAGTTGTAGAGTATAAACCTCAAAAACAAATTAAGATAATTTTACTTAAGGTTTATCGAAATTAATTCACGTATACATTTAAAAAAGTAATATTTAATGAGTTTAAAGTTTGAATTTTAATATTTTTATTTTTAGGTTAGGAGCTTTTTTTTTAATAACAAAACAAAAATCAACTTGATTTGGAAGGTATCCTCCATAATTTTCTAAGTGAATGGACCTAGAAATAGGATTAAATTCTACATTCAGCATGAAAACTGCTTGATTATTTTGTTTGATGATTGGATATTTGGAACTTTATAAAACTTTTTGATCAAGTTTCATTAACATTCAACATTTTGAAAATGAAAGATTCAACAAGTCACAATCAAAACCCGATAATCTAAAATTTTGAAGCAAACTTGGGAATCAAAACTGAGTTTGCTGTTATTAAATGCTGAAAATTAACTGCCTCTTAATTACTTTTTGGATTTTTTTCACTCCTTTCACTTTCTTAACAGCTACAACTGGGCAGGCCCTCCCTGAAGACCCCAATCAAGTAAAAGATAAAAATAGGGCCGCTGGGTCCCCCTCCCCCTACCTTTCTGATGCAGATTCTCCTAATTTGTTTGCTTATTCTGTATTGTTCCTTTCACCCTTCTGCTACACTTCCCCATCTCTCTCTTTCATGTACTGAGGGTCTCAGACCACCACCACCCATCACCGCCCACTGCCACATACACCAATTTATGAACCCTTCTCTTCCTTTCAAAAGGCTAGTTTTTGGGAGTTGGCAGGACTGACTTCATGGTTACATGAAATCCTTTAATCATCATTATGAATTCACTTATTTCTCTCTTAGTTTTTTCCCTTTGCTTTCTTCTTCTTCTGTCTCCAGCTTCTTCCCTTCCCCAGTTGCAGCCTCCAAGCTCCCTTGATCAGGTTAGGATTCAAGAGCCTCAACTCTCTCTTTGTAGCACCATGTTTATATGGTTCTCTTCTCTTTGATGAAATTAGTAATGGTGAAGTTGGGTTTTCTTTAACAGGGTTCATCCTTTGAAGAGAAAACAAGGTTGGGATCGACTCCTCCAAGCTGCCACAACAAATGTAACGGATGCCACCCTTGCATGGCAGTCCAAGTGCCCACATTTCATAGTCCAGACCAATTTCAACCAGGTTTGAGCAAATCAATCACTAATTCCATGCAGTTTTTTGACCCATCATCAGGCAATCAATACTCCAATTACAAGCCTCTTGGTTGGAAATGCCGCTGTGGTGATCACTTTTACAACCCTTGAGAAAAGATCAAATCCTTCAAAGGTTTAAATTGTTGATTGGTTAATTTAGTATTTTTGAGTTATTGTACACCTTTCCTTTTGGCTTGTTTTCCAAGTTAGTATCTACAAGGAAATTGTGTGGGTTCTGGGATTCTTTGCAGATTTTCAGCATTAAATGTACACATTATAATCATATGTACAGAAGAAGTTGCAAGTGCCAACAGTTTTCCTTAGTTTTTTTATTTTTTATTTATTGTTTGTTTTCTTCACTCTGTTGCGGGCTGGCTTTTGAATGGATTAATATTAGCATGTTTTGCTACATTAATGACTTGTTTTTTGAATGTTAATTTTCTCACCAAAATGCTGCAAGCATTTCAACTCTTTCGTTAGCAAGTGTGAGGTTATATTTGCCATATCGAAGGCACTGTTTGCTTTTTGTTAAAATTGTGAAAGAAAAATGCAAAATAACATTTGTCAATAGACATTTATTATATATGAAAGCATTAGTACTTTGCGAAGAGAAAAAAATGACAAAAAGAAAGCATTAATACATTGGAAAAAGAAGAGAAAAGAAAAATGAAAGGCATTAATTATTACAGAAAGGTTTTTCTATATAATAGCAGGACCGGACCAGACAGGGCAGGGCAGGGCAGGACAGTTGATGTAAAATCCAAAAAAGTATAAATGAAGTGCATCCGTACAGATAGAACACACTCTAAGGAAGCAAAGATCTTATCCTAGTGCCTGCCAACCAACATCGTTGGTTGGTGCAACTCCGTTTTGTTGTTGCTTTCCTTTGTGTTGGAGACTTGTACGGTTTGATTTGGTAATTTCAATTCGTTCCAGTTAAATTAAATTAATTAATTTAATTTAAATTATTATTTAATAATATCAATATTTTATTTTAATTTAATTATAAAAATATAAAAATTTTAATAAAAATAAAATTTTATTTTTATTAATATTTAAATAGTAATTTAAACTTTTGAATAAGGTTAGGCTCGATTTAAGTTTAAGTAAAAAATTAAAAAAAATTTTAAATTATAATCCGATCTATTAACATTTTTAAAAAGTAGTAATTCTCATGATATTCAACATCATTTGATTACACGATATAAATATAAGTATAAGATATGAATTTAATACAAAAAAATTAAAATATGATACAAAAATATGATATGATATGAAAAAATAATGTATATATAAAATGCATATATAAATATTTTAAATTTTATATAACATAAATTATTAAAATATTAAATTTTTTATTAATATAAAATAAAAAATATTTTAAATAAAATTATGATAAATTATCAGATTCGTATTACACTTGTCTCCTATTAAACCCATCTTAATTACTGTGATCCTAGAAGCTTATAATGTGGCTTTTTTTTAACGAAAAAATTCGAACCATTTTCTTTCAATATGATGGAATGTAATATAATAAGTGTTTAGACCATAGATACATTGATTAGAGCACGTAAATGAGTGGATTTTGAAATTGTAAACGAGACATTAGTATTTATAATTTATTTATATTTAATTAAAAAATTTAAATTTAAATTTATTATTATTAAATCGAGTTTGAGCAAATAAAGTTTAAATATTTTAAGTAGTTTGTGAATTTAATTTAATTTTTTTTACTTTTAATATATATTTTTTATTATTAAATTATATTTTTACGCTTAATATATATTCCTAAACAAAACCTGACTGCCGTTTTCCACTCTTCCGCACCCCGCTCCCCGCAGCGCCTCTTTCCATTCTCTTCCAACAGATTATGATTTGAATAGTCTTTTTCTTCCAATCCTATCCAGCAACCAACCTTACTCCCACCACCAACATCACCCCCTTTTGAGCAAACCACTTCTCTTTCAACCGGCCGCAACTACATTAATGTTAGCAGCATCAACATCTGCTACTCGAGCTCGAACAACAGCGGCATCTACTACAACGACAACAGCATCTCTGTCGACCTCAACAAACTTTGCATAAAAAAAAATAAGTTCTCTTGCAAAACTAATTTTAATGGCATGGGCTTTTATTCAAACTTATTTGAAATTTTCAGTTCTACTTTTTGAATCTGACAATCTTTTGCGTTGTGAAAGAAATATATTAGATTTAAGTGTTATTCTCTGGAGGCTTCTGTCCTTTAGAAGTAAATTAAAATTATATTTTATTTATGATGTATGTATTGATCACTTTGTTGCCTTGAAGCAACCAGTTTTTCTTCAAGTAAGGTTTTGATGTTTCTCGTCAAGGTTTGTAGGAATCAGATGACGATGAAAGTGCTGATTTTGAGTTTAAGTAAAAAAATCGAGCTTAATCAAGTCAGTTCGAATAATTTAATTTTATTTTAAATCAAATTTGAACTTAAAAAATAATATTTGATAGAGCTTTAGTTAAACATCGAGTAATGAATTTTAAATTAAGCTTGAACTCTTCATTATTCAAACTGGGCTCGACTCGATTATAACTTTGGTGGATTTGGATTTATGTTTGGGCATTTAAATTCATGTGAGTTTAAATTATTTTAAGTTTAAAAATTTTTGAGTTTGGATCGACTTATTCGAATAATATTTTATTTACTAAAGATATAACAATTTCAGAATATGTTTTTATTTTTTAAAATTTCAAATTCAAATAATTTTAAACTATTTTAAATTTAATATTTCTTAATTTAAAATTTAATTTTTTAAGTCACATTAAATTCAAATAAATTCAAATCTTAAATATTTTAAACTAACGATTAAATTTGGATCATTATACCACCAATAATATATATTAATAATTGCAAAAAAAAAAAATCCGCGTACTTACTGTGACTTCGTATACAGTCTTATCTACATAGCCAATGAAAACTTTTCAAAAATAAATAAAAATTAAGGGTTAATATAATGAATGAATCTTGAATTTTATCATATTTATCAATGTAAAATATGTACTTTTAAAATATCAATTTTAATATTTAAATTAAGTATAACAATTCCAATCTATTTTCAATTTTCTCATTTCTTAGCCTTAGCTTACATACATTTTGTTGTTTTAACAACTTCTGCTTAAAATTTTATTTTGTTTTATTTTATATCCAAATATACAACCCAAGAAACACAGATGGAAAACCATCTTCAAGTTGCGGCCTGTGTTTTCCTTCGGGTCGGGGGACAGCAGGGTCCAGCAAACGCCCATATTAGTATTAACGAACTGAGCTCAAACCAGATCTAAAACAGAGCAAGGTTTTGGCAGTGAGTTTTACCAGTTGCATTTTCAGCGCTTTGACATCCAAGTAACGAAAAAAAAAAAGACACCTTGAAGTTGTAAAAATGGAGTGCTTAGTTCAAGGAATTATAGAGACACAGGTAAAAAAAAAAAAAAAAAATTCATACCCGAAATTATTATTTTGTTTCTTTTTTAGAAAATTTTGAACTTTGGCAGGGGGATTGGTTTAAACAGAGTTGGTTGTTGTTTTGTGAGATTTTTGCAGTTTGTTGAGGCACTTGATATTCTACTTCAGGGTCTTTGTGGTCTTCATAGAGAACGCTTAAGGATCCATGAAATTTGCCTTAAAAGTGGTCCAAATCTTGGTGAGTCTTCACATTTTCATTCTATGAAAAAGAGTTAAATATGTTTACTAATCTATCCATGAAGTATTCGGTGATGTATAAAGCATTTTTTCCTGTTAGTGAATGAGTTTCCTAATAAATCATGTACTAATTTATGAGCTGTTGGTAACTTGTTTTCCCCAATTTCTAACATGGATTTCTTTGTAATATGAGAATAGTAATAAGTCTATTGATCAAGCTGGTAGGTTCTGCCATTGTTAATGCTAAGAATTCTGCAGGATTTGTCAGTTCTGAGGTCAGATTATTGTGTGATCTTGAGAAATCTGAGCCTACTTGGTAAACTGAGAATTTCAGGTTGTGTTCAATCTTGGGTATCATTTTTGTTATTTTGGATGCTTATTAAATCCTTGTATGTATTGTCTTGTAGGACTGTTAAACATATTGGGGGTGCAATGAGGGGTGCTGGGGCTGAGCAAATTTCTGTTTTGGTTAGAAGTACGTTTGAAAGCAAATCCAGCAAGAATGTGCTTCGATTATTTTATGCACTCGGATACAAGTTGGATCATGAGTTACTGAGAGTAGGATTCACCTTTCATTTCCAAAGGGGTGCTCAGATAACCGTAACCGTTTCATCGGTTAATAAAATGCTGAAACTGCATGCAACCGATGAGGCTGTGCCGGTGACACCTGGTATACAGCTGGTCGAAGTCACTGCCCCTGCAACATCCGAAAATTATAGTGAAGTTGTCGCTTCCGTGTCTTCCTTTTGTGAATATCTTGCACCGTAAGAGTTCTTTTGTTTCTGGCTTTTCAAGATGCATTGCTACGCTAGAACTTGTCTATCTAATCCAGGACTTTTTAAGATGCGGTTTCGATTTTTTCTACTATTGATATTTATTGTAATTGATTGTGATAACATCCATCACACTTTGCAACTGTGATAAATGCAATGAGACAAAAAATGCTTTTGCAGTTGCAATTTAAATCCCTGATCTAACCAAAATCTAGTCTGTCCTTGTTTCACTAGTTTATTCTTAAGTTCTTGATGATTGGATATATCGTAAGTACAAAGTGTCATCTGTATTTAGGCATCAGGAAAATCTGTTTCTAGTGTTTATAATAGATTAATATTATGTTGCTTCGATTCTTCAGTTTTTTTTTTTTTGAAGTGCTCATGACCAACACCCGTGTTAGACACATCTTCAGACATGGGTATGGGGATATACCCTTTAAATACATTAGAAAAACTTAGAAAAAAATTGGAAATGCTCATATCAAACACATCGGTATCTAACACTTAAACATGAATACGAATAATATAAGATTAATATATCTTAAATGCTATGGTTATGATTTTACGATTTAGCCTTCTAGCTCATTGGATCTAGAGCTTGATGGATCCTGATTAGAGAAACTGAGTTTAGCATAATATAATTGGTGATAAAACTGACAGATTCTAGATTGTGTCAAGTAATTTGGGTCTGTATTACTTTGTTAACTCATACAAGCTTCGTGGTGCTTTATATTTTGCAGGTTGCTGCATTTGTCAAAGCCAGGTGTTTCCACTGGAGTTGTTCCTACAGATGCCGCAGCCGCTGCATCTCTTATGTCTGATGGTGGGGGCACAACCTTGTAATAGGATTTGTGCATAAAATTGATGGAAGTAGATGGTGATTGATCGCATTTTCTCTCTTTACTGTGGCTTATCGAAGATGCTCCGTCATTACTGTTTTTAATCCCAATGTTTCAACTTCAAAGGCGAATGATTATTGTGGGAAAAAAAAATGTACATTCTGTGGTTGGAACTAGGGTGTAATTGACTCCAGCGAAGTTCAAACTTAGCTTGATTGGATTATTGCGATTCAGAACTCCACTCAAATTTGCTCAAGTTTTAATTTTAAAACTTTGAGTATAGTTCGAAATAACAACCGAATTACTAAAGGTTACTTGATTGGATTTATTTACTTAATGAACATAGAGTTCAATCTATTTCAAATTTAATTATTTATGCTTTAAATCGAATAAAGATTTGTTTTATTTTTAATTAAAAATATGTATTAGATTCGTGGTTATTAAGATATTCAAACCAGTGCACCCAATAATTCAAGATATTTAAGTTTGACCGATAATTCAAGATGTTCGAGTTTGAGCTTAGTTTGAAGAAAATATTCAAATCGGATATAAATTTTTTTAGACCAAACTTGAATAGGTTACGACGCTATAAATGTAAGAAGGAATGTCTATTTGTTTAAAAAATAGCAAGATAGGCATCATCAAGATTAGAATAATTTCCATCGTTGAAAACTACCAGTTAAATCCGTTAAAAAAGTTGCCTCGACTCGAGAGATATCCACAGCCACACGAGCCAAACCCGCCAAATTTCACCTCCTTAACTCAAAAGTCCGACTTTCCATTTTCTACCAACCACTCCAGCAAAGCAGCCATGGCCGCTCATCTCTCCCCAAACTTCTCTTCTCTCTTTCATTACTCCCCACGATCCCTCGCTTTTCAATCCAAAAAACCTTCATCGTTTTCCTTAACCAACACGGCAAAACCAAGACGACTCTCGGTTTCCGTCTCGGCTTCATCCCATTCCCTTCAAGCTCTCATCTTCGACTGCGATGGGGTCATTTTAGAATCCGAACACCTGCATCGCCAAGCTTACAACGATGCTTTCTCTCACTTCAATGTTCGTTGTCCTCCATCTTCAAAACCTCTTAACTGGAACCCTGAATTTTATGATGTACTTCAGAATCTGATTGGTGGTGGCAAACCCAAGATGAGATGGTTCGGTTTTTTTTTTTTTGTTCTTGCTTTCAATGTTTCTGTGTTTCTTTTATTTATCTTAATTTTTTTTTTTGTTACTGGTCAGTTTTAATGGAGATTTTTGGTTTTTCTGAAGGTACTTCAAGGAAAATGGATGGCCATCTTCTACCATATTTGAGACGCCGCCTGAGAGTGATGAGGAACGAGCCAAGTTAATTGACACGCTTCAGGTATTATTACTAAGGTTATTTTTTAATGTGGTGGCTGCCAATGAACTACAGCTCGCCATCTGATTAATTTATTTCCTCGTTTTTATTAATCAACATTGATATTGAATTATATGACAATGAATTATGTTATTTTCTATGGAATCCTATTTACCGAAGATCTTATGTGCTGCTATTAGCCTGTTACATCTTTGTAGGACTGGAAGACTGAAAGGTACAAAGAAATAATCAAATCTGGAACTGTAAGCAAGCATTATGGTTTATTATATTGCAATTTTCCTTTTTCTTCTTTTCACTGATTCTGAATTGGTCATCCATTATTATTCAATACAAGAGAGTGGTATTGTTTTTGATCAGGTGGAACCTAGACCTGGAGTTTTAAGATTGATGGATGAGGCCAACGCTGCTGTAAGATTCTAACTTGTTTATCATTTGAGATTGAGAATCAACTTTATTTGCTTTTCATTTTCCAATCATGAGTCATGAGACAATGGATGCAATTGCAATGCAATCTTTTATTTATGTTTTCCCTTTTCTCATCAACTCGTAGTAGTTTGGGTTGCGAAACCATGATTTTAACTGTAAAAGACAAAATTTTTGACTTGTTCAGTATTGTACTTGCGGTGAATTGCAACTTTTGACTCAAAAGCTGTATTAACAGCAATGCTAAACGGCATCTTAGGTCTTGCTAAAATTCTTTTATTTTGCTTTTCTCTATTCTCTTCTTTTTCTTCATTTTATGGTATCTGAATGGTTGTTTTATATCTATTGTTTACCTGTGATGCCATTTTTTTTCTCTGAATCTCCACTCTATAGGGGAAAAAGCTTGCTGTTTGCTCTGCAGCAACTAAAAGTTCGGTTGTACTATGTCTTGAGAATCTTATTGGAATGGTATGTTCTGATCCAGACATCATGATCAACAAGTATCCTTTACTACTGTTTCCTTATTCTTTTATTTTTTCCCCTTGCTATAGGAGCGATTTAAGGGTCTTGATTGCTTCCTTGCAGGTATGTTGAGTAGTGATTACTTCTAAAACTTAGCATTTCAAATCCTAGATAAAAAGTGCATTAGAAAAGGCAATTTAGTGCAATGCAATTGCGAATTTGACCTATTTTTTCTGGAATTGGAATTGCCAGTAAAAAACTCCAGAATGAATTGAGTTCCCTCTTATGAAATGAATTAAACTCCTGATATTTTAGCGGTTCCCAAAGCAGTAGCCTAACTGGTTTTCATTTGTTCTTTTGTCGCTGTGGATATGTCAACTAAAAGTTATTGCAGCGTGCGTTTGGCCCATTTTAATTTTCCATGTCTTGCTTTGCTTTCTTTTATGATGATTTCTATTCTTAAAAGCTCTTATCCTCATTTCTTCTATGCTTGTAGGTGATGATGTGAAGGAAAAGAAGCCAGACCCGTTGATATATCTGACAGCTGCCAAGGTAACTTACTAATGAAACTCTATCATGTGCATTTAACCATAATGTATGCCTATGCTTAAATTTCCCATCTTTCAGTCTTTGCTTGCTATGTCAGAATCTGATTCAGAAAATCTTATTTATGGCAGAGATTGGGTGTGTCTGAGAAAGATTGCTTGGTGGTAGAGGATAGTGTGATTGGGCTTCAGGTAGAGCTTCTATTCTCTTGAAAAAGAGATAACAATGTTAGCTTTAGATCAATGACTTCTGGATTTAGTTTAACATTTGGAGAAACCTGCAGTTTATCTTCAATCCATGAGATATAATTAGAGTTGCTCAAACAGCCAATAGATGTTTCAAATTATTTGATTCGAGTTGCTTTCTACACAGTTCTTGGCCATTATAAAATGACTGAATTTCATTAATCATTTCCAAAATCTAAATCAAATTGAGTTTAATTTTGTGCCTTTTTTGATGAAATTGTCTCCAAATCATGGAACTGTGGTAAGAGTCTGAGGCTTAGTTTGGCATTGCTATAGGAAAAAGCTTGGGTTTGAAAAAAGTGTATTTAAAAAGTGTGGTGAAAAAAATATGGTTTAAGATTTTAGGTATTTTGCATTACTGTGAAAAAGTGTTTTAAAGAGTTGAAATGTCAAAAAAATATGTCTAGAGATGTGAGGATGATAAGATCATTTCATCCAAAGGGCAGTTTTCAGACCGTAAAAGTTCTATTTTCTTGGCTTTTTAGTTTGGGTTGCCAAACTAGGAATTTAAATGCAGAAGCCAAAATTTTTTACCCATTTAGCATTGCTCTTTGCCGTGAAGAGCAGCTTTTGACCTTGAAAGCTATGCCAACAGCAATGTTAAATGGGGCTTAAGACTATGTTGCTTGACTCTTCCTTTTTCTTAAAGTATCCATCTTTGACACATATGTCCGACGTATACCCGGATATGGATAGAGGGTTATGACCCTTCGAGGACCATTCAATGCATGCAAAAACTTAAAAGAATGAATATACATTTGTCAGACATATACCCGTATCTGACACTCACAATCGAATCCTAGTAACTAAGCTGTAAGATTTACTAAAGCAATTAATAAAATCGTTAAAGTAACATTGTCAATCCTTCTAGCCTTTAGTTTGGGCATCGCATGCACTTAACAAGTTTATAAACCATTGTTAAAGTTGAAGAAAACTTATTCCAATCTGTGCAGGCAGCAACAAAAGCTGGGATGTCATGTGTGATTACCTATACTTCTTCAACTGCTGACCAGGTAAGGTCTAGAGGTGATACTTGCTGACGACTTGTAGTTCAATTGTTTGCTCACCAACCGAGTTCTTTTCTAATCTAATTCAGGATTTTAAAGATGCTATAGCAATTTACCCTGATTTGAGTAATGTGAGGTAAGCCAACACTTTAGTTCTGGTAGTCTATTTATATGTTGCTCCGACTCTTCATTTTTCTTTTAGTGTATACGACACATATTCGGACATGAATATGAGGATATGACCTTTCAAGAACCCTCTATATGCATGAAAAAATTTAGAAAAAATTGAAAATACTCTTATCATATACATACATGTATCTGACATTCATGTCCGAGTCCAAGTAACATAGGTGTATTTTTCTTTTCTCTCTCATTTTTTTGTTTTATTTTTATGACTTTGATTGTCTATTCAGATTGAGTGACTTAGAGTTATTGCTCCAAAAAGTGGTTGCTGCTAATTAGGGGATTCAGCAGTCAGCAACAATCCTTGGAATTCAAAGTAAGATCGGCCATTGATCTTAAAGATTTTTTTTTTTTAATGCTTGCCTTTAAACATTAGTTGTTGTAATCATAAGTCAGCCATTTATTTTTCTTATCTTGCCTCCTTAAAGGAAAAAAAAAAATTGAAAATGTCTGAGATTGGTCCTGTATTTTTATATTCGTGTTCAGGGCAATTGTAAATGTGTAAGAATTATAACATTGAGGCGGCAAGATATTGGAGTCATTTGATTTTAGATGTCTCTCTTTCTAAGTGCATGTGCATGCATACATTCATTAGACACGAAAACGACATATTTAATAAGTACGAAGACAGTGTAATTAGCATGACATTAAATGTTTAACATAATTAATACAATTACACAGCATGTTTAATATATGTATTTTAATTGCTGTTTAAGATTTTGATACGATTAATAATTTATATATTGTGTTTACAACGTGACTAACGCAGAAAAATATATAAGACAAAATACGCATACACGAATTATCGGATTTACTACAAAGTCAAATAGGTTGATAGATTAAGCTAATGAATA
>JBBYHK010000009.1:9326149-9337873 GCA_038382065.1 Adansonia grandidieri
TTTCTGTTCCATTAATAGACATTTTCTACTTTTCTATTTTGAATTTTTCTTTTCCCTAGTACTTATCAAGTTTCTTATAAGCCAGCAAGCAAAGCTTTTCCCTGTAAAGACCCTGCTGTCTCATTGCTTTCGTACGATGGGTTCAGTAGAAACCAGTAAACCCCACGCTGTCTGCGTTCCATTTCCAGCACAATGCCATGTTAGCCCCATGATGCAACTGGCCAAGCTCTTACACTCGAGGGGCTTCCACATAACCTTTGTTAACACCGAGTTCAAGCATAGGCGTTTCATCAGGTCCAGAGGGCCAGACTGCGTTAAAGGTCTGCCTGATTTCCGGTTCGAAACGATCCCAGATGGGCTGCCATCCTCCGATCATGATGCAACGCAGGATGTTCCAGCTCTGTGTGATTCGACACGAAAAAATTGTTTGGCTCCATTTTTGGAGCTACTAGCTAAGTTGAATTCCTCAGTACCCCAAGTGCCGGCTGTTACTTGCATAGTTTCGGATGGAGTTATGAGCTTTGCTATTAAGGCTGCTGAAATACTGGGCATACCAGAAGTTCAGTTTTGGACTGCCTCAGCTTGTAGCTTTATGGGATATCTTCAATTCAGCGAACTGCTTAAAAGAGGCATTCTTCCATTCCGAAGTAAGTTTTATTTTGAGTTTTTTAACTTTATAAGTAGATAGTGATAGACGAATAGTCACCATTTGCAATTCTGATTTATATTTACAGCTGTGAAAATTGGCTGAGGAGGACGTAATTTGACTGTTTTTGTGTCAGATGAAACTTTTCTTAGTGATGGAACTCTTGATAAACCTATTGATTGGGTGCCTGGAATGAGGAACATTCGCCTCAGAGATATTCCAAGCTTTATTAGAGCCAACAATCCAGATGATATTATGTTTGATTTCATGAGATTCGAAGCACAGAATTGCCTAGAAGCTCCAGCAATTATCTTCAACACATTTGATGAGTTTGAACACGAAGTGCTAGATGCAATCGCTGCCAAATTCCCTCGAATTTATAAAACAGGGCCACTTCACTTGCTTGCCAGTCAGATCCCTGACGGCCCATCTAAGTCGATAAATTCAAGCTTATGGAAAGAAGACAAAAACTGTATTGAATGGCTCGACAAAAAGGAACCTAATTCAGTTGTGTACGTGAATTATGGTTGCATCACTGTCATGTCAGAGCAGCATCTGAAAGAATTTGCCTGGGGGCTCGCTAATTGTAAGCACCCATTTTTATGGATCGTTAGGCCTGATGTCGTGATGGGTGATTCCGCAACTCTGGCTGAAGAGTTTTTCGAGGAGATCAAGGATAGAGCGCTGATAACGAGCTGGTGCTCCCAACCTCAGGTCCTTTCACATCCTTCGGTTGGTGTTTTCCTAAATCATTGTGGGTGGAACTCCACCTTGGAAGCCATATGTGGAGGCGTCCCTGTAATTTGTTGGCCATTTTTTGCTGATCAACAGACAAATTGTCGGTATGCCTGCACTGCTTGGGGCATTGGCATGGAGGTTGATGAAGATGTGAAGCGAGAGAACATTAAGTTTTTAGTTAAGGAAATGATGGAAAGGGACAAAGGAAAGCAAATGAAGGAGAAGGCTTTGGAATGGAAGAAGACAGCAAAAGCAGCAACTGACGTTGGGGGATCATCTTACACTGATTTTGATAGATTTATTAAAGAAGCTCTCCATCATGGGCTTGATTAACTGGAAATATATATTATTATCTGTTGAAATGGAACTTGCATCAGGACAGGGGGAAACTACTTAAATAATGAGTGGGAAATCATTCATTGCCTCTGCATTTCTCTATATTGTTTTAGCAGGAGTTGAAGGGATTTCTATTTTACTCGTAAGTTCATCGATGTTGCATTGTATAATTAGTTAAATCAAAGTGTATCTCTGGTAAAAGCAGAATTCATATATAATAATTGAAGTTACATGGCAAAAAATTGAAAACTTTAACCTAGTTAGTTTAAACAGTCACTTATAAAAGGTGATGTCTAACAATTTTTATGTTCGAATCTCAACGTCTATTACCTTTTTCCCTGTTACAAAGTTCTGAAATCTTAGATTTAATCAAACAAAACAGACTGGCAAAAAGAAGTTGGGAGTCTTATAAGACGTTAAAAGCCCACAACTTTCATGTCAAACCCTGTAGTTCACGTCCTAAGAAGTAGCAGAATGCTAAAATATTGCTATCAAATAGCAATATAATTGAGTGATCACATTTTATAGAGTGGAAAGTGAATAATTAACAACATAGATGTGAAAAAAGAACCCGTAATACCAAATCTTCATCGTTCTGAAACCAATTTTATGATTTGGGCGGGACGTTAACCAATTCTGATGCCAAAGTAGCCTAAATAGAACAAAACTTGAAAACATAGCATTATTTTTAAGGTAAAATTGGAATTTCGTATGCAAACTAGACAGGAATGAGAGAAGTTTTAGCATGCATTTGATTCATCATTCATTCATAGAAACAAAATTGAAGGGTATTTTTGTTGGCCAAATTTTAGTTCAATCTCAAAGAATAGTTTAAAAAAAAATTAAAAGACCGCAATCGAAGTATTAAAACAAAATCAAAAGGGATTTTATCTCTAGTCTCCGATCTCCTGCTTACATCAAGATCCTTTATATGGACAAACCTATCACATGGTATAATAATCTTGCCTACGACTCCAAATTTTAGCCGCTTTCCTCTTTCGTAGTTTGAGCATTTGAGAACTGCAAAATGGTTTTTGCAATTAGCGTAGTTCCAACTTCGGAAGCCGCACACACCAGACAGTGACTGAATATATTTTCCGGGGTGAATAGCATGTCATATCAGTGCTGATACTAAAAAAACATAGCAACTATCTCCTACTGTTTGCTGTTTTGCCCTTGCTTAAGTCAGCAAGGGCCTCAATAAGCTTCCTCTCTTCACTGCTCAATCTTTTTGGAATATCAACTTGGACGCGGACCAACTGATCACCCCTCATGTTGCTTTTATTTAGAACAGGAACGCCTTTCTTTGCCATTACAAGGGTGGTGTTTGGCTGGGTTCCAGCAGGTATCTTCAAATCAACCATACCATCCACGGTTGGAACCTTGATCGTTGTTCCCAGTATCGCATCAATATACGACACCTTGCAGGTATACAATATGTTGGTATCATCACGCTTTAGTACAGGGTCTGGGATAACTTCAATAACTACAAAGAGATCACCGGGAGAACCACCTCTCCTTCCAGCATTTCCTTCAGACCGAACCCTTAAACGGCTACCAGAATCCACACCAGCCGGCACTTTCAAACTAATCCTCTTCGTTCTCCTTACCCGCCCATCACCAGAACACGTATTGCATGGGGTAGAAATTTCCCCCGTCCCACCACAGGAAGAGCATGTCGTTACCTGCTGGAAGATACCCAATGGAGTCCTTGCAGACGAGACAACCTGACCTTGCCCACCACATGTCGTACAAATGGATGGTTCTGTTCCAGGTTTTGCACCTGAACCATTGCAAGTTCCACAGCTTTCTAGTCGGGTTATTTCAATTTCTTTCTCAACTCCGAAAACTGCTTCCTTAAAATTCAATATGAGACTGTAATATTCATCCTGCCCATCGACAGCCCTATTCCTGGAACTTCGTCCGCCCACGCCCATGCCACCCATACCGCCCATACCACCCATGCCCTCAAATAGTGACTCAAACAAATCAAAAGGATTGCTGAAATCCTGGCAAAGCAAACAAACCATCCATGACAAAATGAGATAAGATGTTGAGAAAATACAGGGAAGATAATTTTGAAATAAATGATCTTATTCAGTATCAGTAGAATTAACTTACCCCCATTCCCATACCAGCACCTTTAAGTCCAGCCTCCCCATACTGATCATATAGAGATCGTTTCTTATCATCCGACAAGACCTAAGCAAGATAGTGCACCTCAAAGATCAGATATGAACATAGGGACTGACGCATTTCAGACATCTAAAGAAACCGTAGTAAGCACAACATAGAACTCTTACCTCATATGCATTGCCAATTTCCTTGAACTTCTGCTCCGCCCCTGGATCTCTGCAGAACAACATATAATGATCAGCAAGGGGGAAAATAAGCACTACTGTTCAAACAAATCTGAACCAAAGAATATATTTTAATTAGCAACAAAAACTGAAAGCAACAAATTTTTCAGAAGAGTCAGAAATTTTCAAATAGTGTTCTATCCATTTTCTCTTTCTTTTAGGCAACTACATTCTCATCTCTAAACATTATTTAAGATGGATATGGGTACCATCAATTTTTATTTTAAGCCCCTGCTTAAAGTAGACAGGCAACCCTTCTGGTGCTTTTCTATTGACAAAATGATAAGCCAATGTCAAATACCCAAAAGAAGGCATGAGTGTGGTACATCTACAGAAATCTTTAATGCCGATTCCTCCATCCTAAGATGAGGATATTGGAATGAAAAATAAATGGATGTCGATCCATCTCCTTAATATATGATCTCCCAGGGAATTCTAACCTGTCTTTTAACAAAACTTCCTTGAAACAGTATCAAACGAGAACTAATGAAACCTATTTTCCAGAAAACCATAAGGAAGTTAATTGCAAAAATTCAACCAGAATAAGAGGAGACATTTTTCTAAACATCATGTGGTTACTTCTACAGGAAAAAACTTGTATCATCACAGGATCTGAAAATGGACAAGAAGGAAATAAGGAGAATAAACTAGAGAAAGAAACTTTGGTGATTCTCAGAAACTAACAGCAACAACATGGCCCAAATATTGATAAAGGGTTCCTCCTAATGAGTTGCATGGGCCAATAATTAGCCATTTCAGATGTTCATCACTATTCCTTTCTTCCTTCTGAGCTTAAATTCCAGTGAACAGATTCTTCCAATCTGAATCTAGTTCTCAGATAGCATCACATCAAATCCCAGAAAATTTTGATAATTACAACTTGCTGATGTAATCATATCATGTTTTTAATCTGACATGCAACTAAAGTTCAAGTTTACTAGCACTGCACATCACATATAAATTTACCAGAAAATTTTGATAATTACAACTTGCTGATGTAATAATGTCATGCTTTTAATCTGAACTGCATGAAACTAAAGTTCAAGTTTACTAGCACTGCACATCACATATAAATTTACCGCCAGATGTTAAACAACTTAAATTTATAATGAAATATACACAAGTGCAACAGACACAAAACCATAAATAAAAGGCAAGAGGCACAAGGTTATCAACTGACTTGTTCACATCTGGATGATAACTCCGAGCAAGCTTACGATAAGCTGAAAAATAAAAGATTTAAAAACAGTAAGATAATATAATCTGGAAGATAAAAGCAGAAAGTGGCCACATAAAAAACTAATTTTACTTCTGTGGAACTTACCAAAAAAAAAAAAAGGAATCTATTTTACATAACGGTCAATTACTTGTACGTCTATGTAAGTTTACAGCTCAGCAATTTTGAAACTCCAATCAAAGCAGGACAACCATAAGTTTTCCTTCAAACAGTTGAGACACATAAAAAAAACTTCCTTTCCATTAGCAGGGACCTTAAATGTGAATACCACCACATGTTAACCACCCTATTTGACCCATTTTCTTACATTGCTCTCTTGGATTTGCAAGCATTCATTTTATTCGCCTTGTTAGTAACTACGTACCTCAATTTTACCCAAAAAAACAGAGTGACTTTTTCAATTTCTATACAAGCTCACTATGTCTACCTACTTATAGCCTTGACTGTGTCTTAATCTCTCTTCATATTAATCCATCCTCTCTAAATTCTCTTTTATTTAAGTTATTAACACATACCATCCCTTAAAATTAAAGCTTGTGCAACAGTGTTTTAAAACTTTCCATGCAGGCTTAAAGATGGGTAAACTTAACGTCAATAAGTTGAAAAACCATAAATAAGAAGTAGATTAGGAAACTAAAATAAACACATAAACGCAGCAAAAAATCATATAAGGAATGAAAAAGAATAGTCACTAAACAAGGTTTGGTAAGTCAGCATACCACTTTTAATTTCAGATTTAGTTGCGTTTCTTGAGACCCCAAGGACAGTATAATAATCCTGCTCATTATAAAACATCATCATGTTAAGTTGAGAATGAAACAGTGAGCAGACGCCAAAATACAGCAATAGACATATGAAATGCATACTCGAATTTTCAAATATATAAAATTAAAATGATTAAAAAACCATTACAGCCACCATTTTCACCCAAAAAAAAAAACCAAACAAAGCAAAGCAAAAGCAAAAGAAAGTGCAAGTCGATGCAAGTAGTTTGTACTCACAGTTTCAGCTCTAACAATGAACCGTGCTCTCCTACGACGATGTGATGTTTGAGATGACCCCACAAAGGATAACAATGGTAAGGAATCACGTGAAAATAAGATTGAATTCGGTGTTCCCAAATAACTCAATGTCCTTGTGGCTCTGCATAAGGGCAATAAAAACCCAAATTATTCTTCCATAAATACCAACAAATAGACTATTATGATTAGAGGTAATACATCCCACTTTTCACTTTCTCTCTTCAATCAACTAGAAGAAATATAGCCTAGCAAAAGAGGGTCTACAAAGGCAGTAAATCTGCCCATCTAACCATCATGTTCGCCATACGCCATGCATCAATTTCATAAATGCAATGCACGCTCATGTAAAAACCATAACTAGCAATGACATTGCAACTACAGCAATTCCACATTTATGTAAAGCGCTAGAGGAAAATAATTTTAGTCAGATCAAATTCAGCAATTCCCCTTCTATATGCAAAAGAGTTGAGCAGAAAACTTACCCCAATCGGGCTGTCATTAAACAGTTGGGGACATAAGGTCGCTTAGTAAACCAAGGATGAATACACCACTGGGAAACAAATGTACTTCCACAAGGTATAATGGCCATCCAATATGAGGACAGAGGACCCGATTTATAAGTTTATGCTGAATGGCCTTTAGCAGGCTGAAATAGATAAAACATGAAATTTAGTGTGCCCACAAACGAAAAATATGAAAACCCAGAATTGATTGATAGCACCATGAAATGAACTAACTCAATCCAAGGCATACTTTTAAAAAAAAAGCAAATAAAAATAAATAAGACATTCATTTCGTTCATCAATGATTTAATACAAAAAGTATTCCAATCAAAAAAAAGAATGCCAAAGGATACAGCAGTAATTCTCATGACCTCTGTCCACACCAACTAAAACAAATATCATATATGTAAGAACAACAAATAAGATAAAATAAAAATAAACTGGTAGACTCATAATATTCAAGTTCACACTTCATCAGTCACTGTAACAAATCCAATATTGTGATTTATAGTCGTTCTATGGAAAATATTGGCTACTATTGGAAAGGCCATTTATTTCATTAATTGTTAAGATGAGTACAGACTAAACCATTGAAACACTATAGTAAAGCAACAATTACCATTATTGGTGCAAAAGCCCATCTAATCAATGAATATATATATATATATATATATATATATGCAGCATGATTTCCAAATCCTGAAAGCCACACTTTGTTCAGACTAACAAACTAGTTTCAAAGACTGAAAAATAATGGGTAAAACTTTACTAACCAGTTTTTGAACCTAGAAACAAAGGTCCGATTTAGATAGCATTAAACTTAAACATCTGTTCTTATTCACTGTTTCAAGGCCAACTTGCATTTATTTCGGAATTCAATCCTTAGAAAGTTAGTTTTCATATAGGCATTTCTTTAAAGATTTTAACTACCGGCCATTGTTGAAACACATTTCTTCCCAAATTATTTCTACTGTAACTAATCCAAAAACCATTTCTTTCTTCCTTTTATACCAAAAAAGAAATTATTTTTTTTCAACAAAAAAATTACTTATTCAAAAGCTAAGCAAAGTATTCCAAAATTATCCATCCAATACTAGGGTTAACAATCCACCACCCAAAAACCAAAGCAAAAATTCATAAATATAATAAGAAAAACACGTGAAATTACAATAAGTAGCAACCAGGTAATGGATATAAGATTAAAATTTTCAATACGTATGCCATGTTTCAAGAGCTAAAACAAACAGGTGAGTCAATTTTAAAGGGCAAAAAAATAAAGAAAAAAAATAGGGAAATTAAATGCAAAATTAGGGCAAAGAAAATAAGAGCGAACCTTGTTTGGCTTCGAAGTGGATTGCTCTCTCTTTGAGAAGGAACAACACCACAAAGCAGGTGAAGGATGAGGTTAGCGCCTCTAAATATAGAGTTTTTATTCCCTGATTTTCTTCGTAGGTTGTTGTCAATTTGCAACATGTATTTACCACCGCCGGATCGTTTGTGAAGATTTTGACGTCCTGTTGCTTTACGTCCGATTAGGCATAGTAATTATTTTATTTATTTGAATCAAATAAAAGAAAAACTCCTTAAATTTTGTCATTTGCACCGTATAAAACTTTAATATTTAATTTACATTCAAATAAATTTTTTGTCTCAAATACATATTTAACATAAATTATTTTTTTTTTAAATGAAGATTTTAATATAAAGAGTAGAGGTTTACGGGAGTTAAATTTAGACTTAGGCTGAAATATTATATTAATAAAATTTTTATCTGTTTAATTTGATTTAATTAAAAATATAAATATTAAATTTTATTAAATTTATCGTATTTATAAATAGATAGTTTAATCTTAAATATATTCATTATATTTGTTGATAAATAATCTAAGCTTATTAATCAGATCTATTTATTTTTTTAAAATTATATTTTTTTAAATTTAATTTTTAATATTTTAATATTTTTTATTAAATTTTAAAATATATAAAACTTATCATGTCCTTTAACATTTATATTATAATATTATATATTTATTTTTATATGGTAAAAATTATAAAAACACGATCTATTTTTTATAGATGTTTTTTATTCAAAGAGACATTTAGATTTTGACACATAGGCTGACCTGTATAACGGCTATGCACGAAAAGACATCGCTACTTTGCCAAAACCCTTCCTCTGTACATAAAAATATATATTGGCCTGCTTAGCCCTCCATGCCCAACGTAAATCACAAGTGCATTGCCCCTCAAATTTTGATCATTTTGAGTTTAAAGTTCCAATTGAACCTCGGAAAAGCTTAAAGCCAGCTGCTTGTCATTGGTGTTAGTTTGCCAAGAAAAAAAAAAACTTAACTAGCTCCCCTCTTTATATCGGGAAGAATGAGAGCTGAATTGAATCCACAAGCCTCTGCTTTTAAGAATACTTGGCCACGTACAAAGGTTCTGGTTGGCTTTTCAGCCAAGCAAACTTGCAATTTAAAAGGTTCTTTGTCTCTACATTAGATCTTTAAACTCAGAATATATATAATATAGCTTACATTCATAAGATTGATGCTCAAATGTGAAGATTATTAGATTAGTCTAATCAGAATGCTACTAATTAAGAAGGAAAAGGGGAAGACAGAAAAGGAGACAAACTGAACGTTATATTTTTTGAATTTTTTATTTTTTTTAAAAAAATTTATTCACTATATTTATATTCAATATATATTTAAATATAAATATAAATATAAAGTGTGTTCTTCAATATATATAAAAAAAATTTTAAAAATTAAATATATTTGAATGTATAAAAATTTTATAGATGAAGTGCTTATCCATCCATTTAGAAGCCATCTGTACTTTTTATTCTGGATTTCTTTTACATCGTAAAGTAGCCGAAAAAAAAAAAAGAAAAACCGAAAATCTAAGCCAGTGGATTGTTTTTCTGTTCCCTTCACCATCCTGTTGATCACTCTCTTCATCACTCCCTTGCAAACTTCAGCTCCAGATACAGCATGTCGGTACACATGTGGCTCTCTTCAGGTCAAGTACCCTTTCGGCACCGGCTATGGTTGCGGCTGGCCCCGATTTCAATCCTACGTAACCTGCAACTCCGTTGATCAGCTCCTCCTAACAACCCACACTGGCTCTTATCCCGTCACCTCCATACCTTACGAAGATTCAACCCTTATCAACACTTCATCTTCCGTTTCCACATGTAACTCCATGCAACAATCTGCCAACCTGGGCCTTGAGTGGTCCAGCCTTTGCCAGCTAGGTCCATCGATTTTCCTCGTCCTTTCATGCACTCCCGCTACGTTCCCTCACCATCGACGGCTCCCCAGTCTGTGATCTTTCCTCCTTTTTCCTCTGCGCCTCTATCTACGCTTGCCATTCCGTCATCGACCTCGGCCTCCCGTTGCTCCCGCCTACAAACACCTGCTGCGTGTACTCGCCTGCAAATTTCAACGGCAAAAATGAGTTGGACCCACATGCAATGAAATGCGTTGGGTATGCCAATTGCCTCGTTTCAGGATTTTCCAATGGAACCCAGTAAATGGCAGTACGGGGTGACATTGAGGTATACAAATGGAGCGTTTGATGATTATTAAATGAGCAACAGACGCAATACTTGTGAGGATAGTGGTCGTACTTGTGGATATTCTCCTCCTAGTAATTCATTTGTTTGTGCATGTAACAGTGGTTTCAATACAAGTACAGATTGCTATAATAACTGCAATCCGATTCAGGACTGTGAAGATCTTATTGGAAGTTTCACTTCAGTAACAACCTGTAAGTTTTTCCTTTTTTTTTTTTGTTGATTTATTTTATTGATGATGTTGATTAATGGGGAAATGGTGGGTACTGGGTAAATGGGGTGCCAGATGCTTATGCTTTTGCGAGAAATTGAAATTCAGTGCTAAACTACATATGATTTTGGTGTAATTCTGGGGTGGAATATGCCACTGGAATTTCTCTTGGGGGCATAAAGGTAAAGCTTCTTTTAGGTAGAAGAAGAAGAAGAAGAAGAAGAAGAAGAAGAAATAAAAGTGAGCCTTATAAAATACCAAAGAAATTCTTGATATGAAATTGATATCTGTACTGGTTTTGTAGGGAAGATTTGGCTGGCAACTATTTGCTGGTCTAATTTTCTGGCTTGCTGCTTGAGACAGAGCAAGAAGCAGCCATGGCCCTTGGGGTAGAGGTTTCTATGTCTTGAAGCTTGTTTTTTCCTTTTGTTTTACCTAAATTAATAATGTTGCAAGTCCTATGAACTTTTCTTCAAACATGGAAGAGTTGTAAAGCTGACAAGTGGTAGATGATGTTTGTCAGACAAGGAAGTATAGGTGATAAGAAGCAGATCAAAATGAAAAAGGTAGATCAAAAGACTATTACAGGAAACTCCTAACAAAATTGACAAAAAATGTTAATATATACTGACAAATAACAAGCTTCAAATGCCATGTACTGTTCTAAAAACTACTTCCCATTTTATACTTTTTCAAGTTTATGTAGATGATATTAGGCATTTGCCTGCCAAATCACCTTTGATTGTTTTTTTTTTTTTTTTTGAAATTTTCTTCTGCAACTTTAATGCATATGAGCTTGAGCTTCAGAGTATACATAAATTCCAAATGCTAGAAGCATGCTTAATCTATGTCACACGTGCCTTCATCTGGACATGAATGGCAGGGAAGGATTACATGCATGTGATTTAATTTTAAAAAAAAATGTCTAACAAAAATCAATACAAATATATTTGATCAGCACACTAGTTATGCAGAAATGGTCTGGAAAGACACGCAAGGACATTCACCATTGATGATGATATTAAGTCATAAATTCATCTTTAATTGGTAACACAAAAATATTAAAACCAATGATCATCTGTGGATTTAGA
>JBBYHK010000009.1:9343141-9356247 GCA_038382065.1 Adansonia grandidieri
TATATATATATATATATATATATATCTTAAATAAAACTAAATTCAAACCCGATTCTAAAATTCCATTTGAAATCCAATTCAAATTTTAGTTTTAAATAAGATGCTTTTTACTAAATATAATTAGTTTTTTTAAATTTTTATTAGATGTAAATTTACAAATAATTATTTATTTTTTTAAAAAATTCACTAACCAATTTTATTATATATAAATATTTTGATTTATTTTTTAATTTATCCATGTTGATGCAAGAATTATCGGACTGCGCTGCTTTAAAGTATTGTTCGCTTTGGAGCAGTGTATAGGCTGTCCTCACAGTTTTGTCTTTTAAAAAAGGACACCTCAGTAGGGGAATGATGGCCTTTGCGTTATAAACAACAATCCATATCCTTCGCTAATTGATATAGGATTATTGTCTGCCCCAACTCTAGCCCCCATGCAAAGGTGTGGATTGTGTTGGTCGAGTAAGCATGTTTACATAGTAGCTTAGCCTATTTTTATACCAAGTTTCATGTAAGTTGAGTAGATAAGTTTACGCGATAACTTGGTATTACATGTTTATATGCCAAGTTTTTGTGTAGTTCGAGTGGACAAGTTACCACTGTGTAGGTCAAGTGGGCATGTTTTTGTGTAGATCGAGTGAGTATGTTTATATGCTAAGTTTCATGTAGGTGGAATGGACAAGTTACCACTATGTAACTCGATTGGGCATGTTTGCGTGGTAACTTGGTGTTACCACATAAACATGCCTAGTTGACTTACATAGTGGCCACCCTTCCCTTATTAAGGCCTTTTTCTCAAAGGATAAAACCGTAAGGATAATTTGTACATTACTCCAAAGTGGACAATAACTCATAGTAAGCGTAGTTCAACAATCCTTGCATCAACAGTGACACCATCTTTGGGAACTCACAAGCCATAAGATCATAGTCGATATCTTATTCAAGCATATATAAGGGTAACACCAAGTTACCATATAAACATACTCAATTGACTTACACAGTGATAACTTGCCTACTAGACCTACACGAAACTTAGCATATAAACATGCTCACTTGACCTACACAGTGGTCACTTGTCCATTCGACCTACACGTAACATGGTCTATAAACATGCTCGCTCAATGTACATGAAACTTGACATATAAACATACCTACTCTATCGATTCGAAACTTGGCGTATAAACAAGTAACATTAAGTTACCACGTAAATATGTCCACTCAACCTGCGCAGTCCACACCTTTACTTGGGGGTTAGTGTTGAAGCAAAGATAACAATCTCACATCGATTAACCAAGAATATGGACTATAACTTATAAAGTAAAGGCCACATTTCCTTTATTTAAGCATATTTTTTCAAAAGATGAAACCGTAAAGATAATTTGTGCATTGCTCTAAAGTAGATAATACTTCAAAATAAGCATAGTCCGACAATCTTTGCATCAACTATCTATATAATGGATATGTCCATAATTTAGTTTACATTAACAATATCACGTATGTGATACCAAATCTTTTAAAATACTTTAAAGATAATAACATAAAAATAAATAAATAAATAACACATAAAATCAAATATCAAAATAATATGAGTCAAAATAATAATTTTTTAAAAAATATTATCTGCTTTCCTAAAATCTTGTTCATACTTCTAAAACAGTTTGACTATCTATAGCCTTTTCTTTTTTTTTTTTTTTTAATTTAGTAAACAACAATTGTTGAAATAACATTCATAATATTACATTCAAAGATAAAAAAATTTATTTATATTTATATTATCATAAAACCTCTGAATGAATTTAACAATGGAATGATATCAATTCATTTAAGAATATTAAAAAATAAAAAATAAAATAAAACATATATTTATAAAATTATATGTCTTTATAATTGTTAAATTAAAATTAAATATATTTTAAAATCACAAATACTTCGTTTTACAGCTTGGCGGGCATCATCACGTGACTATGAGTGGCCCTGGCAAAAGCAAATGAGGAAAGCGTCAATAGTAAATTATTTTTTATTTAATTTCTCTTTTTTATTGTTTTTACTTATCTTTTTTGCTAATTCATTTATGTTGGTACCAAAATTCTTTATTATATTAAATTTTTATATTTTAAATGCTCAGTGCCACCATTTTTTCCTTCTTTACTTCTTCTTCTCCCATTTATAATAAATTTTCTCCAAAAAAAAAAAAAGATTTATTTTCTTTGGCTGAGAGAAAAATATTTTCCCTTCCACAAAACAAACCCTAAAAGGAATTCAAATCAAACAGAGGAGAGAGATAGAGTCACTCGTGAATGGAGAGATAGAATCGTTGAGTTTGAACCGGTCGGAAGAAGATCTGACTTCTAGGTTGCAGACAAAACTTAATTATATATTAAATGGGCGCGGCGGGTTCAAAACTCGAGAAAGCTTTGGGCGACCAGTTCCCTGAAGGCGAACGATATTTTGGCCTTGAAAACTTTGGCAATACTTGTTATTGTAACAGCGTTTTGCAGGTTTTTTTTTTTCCCTTTTATCTTCTCCTTTAAAGTTCAAATTTGAATCTAATTCTGTTTGTCTTTTTTCTTTTTAAGCAAATTATGTTGAATTTGATAGTTTATGTTGATTCCAATAGTTTGAATTTGATTGAATTTAATTTTTAAGCTTCGAACTTTTTTTTTTTTTAATATTTTGACATTTATGCAAATTTTTTTGTGGTTCATGCTTCTTGTTATTTTCTGTGCAAGGATGAAGTTTTGTGCTTTTTGATTGCTGTAGCATTTCTCTGGTTATCCCATTGTTGATGTTTTTATAATGTGTTCATTTGACTCAGTGGTAGCAGTAGGAAGCAAGTAAATTTGGGAAAACCCTGAAGTGAATTGGTTGGATTCAATTCTATCCTTTTCATGTTGAGCGATGAATTTCTTGGGTAATTGCGTTCGCTGTATGCATTTGGGTGGCTATTTGCAATTTAAATTGAAATTAGAAGGTTTAGATTCAGATATATGCTTGCTGAGACGGTGTAGACTAAATATTGCCGTAGAAAGGGAAAGCAATCTAGGGGTCGGAATTTGGATGTTGGCGATAAAATAAATGATTATCCAATTCATCATTACTATTTAGATGATTTAGATTTCATTGTTCATGCTTATATTTAATATTTTTAATATTGCTTTTGGTCTTCTGTTTGTTTAAGCTGGGTGATTGTTGTAGTTAAGCTTTGTAAACTATTTAAAATTTTTGGGCAACAATGCCATCTCAGCTTCAACTAATGTTTCATTTCATTTTCTCAATTTTTTTCAGGCACTTTATTTTTGTGTCCCATTTCGTGAACAGCTGCTAGAATATTATTCAAGTTATAAAAATGGTGTTGATGCTGAGGATAATCTACTGATATGCTTGGCAGATCTGTTTACACAGGTAATAACTCGCTAAAAGTGTAGTGTTATGAATGAGCAACCACTAGTTCCTTAAAGTAGGTTGCTTTTTCTTCGTAGGTTGTATACCAATAGCGTTGCCATGTTTTTTTTTTCTTTTTTTTTTCCAAGAAGTCAGAGCATTTCTTTTAAAAATGTTCAGACCAAATATCAGCATTAGTTTCTTTTTTCTCTTTACTAAAAGAATGCACATAAGTTGCAATGTCAAATCTTGACCTTGGTTTCTAAGAATGATCCACTGATTTGATTCATTTAATAATTTTTTCCTTTTAGACAAGCTAGGAGCCCATTTGCAGTGGTTAGAAGTATGAAAGCTCAATATATCATCTTCGTGATTGAAGATGGCTCATTATGTAACCTTTTAACAGGATGTGATCAGAGATTAAGATTAATATTGTTGTTAAATGGCTTGTTACTGTAAGTTCCCATCACATTCACTTAAGGCCCTGGCTACAAGAGGGAACAAAGTGTGCATTTTTTAAAAACCTTTTTTTTTTCTTAACATTAGATAAGTCATTTTTATCTGTAAATCTTATCATATTTATACAGCGTGTATAATCTGCGTTCTCTTCCCATTCAAGAGTTTCCCTCTTATAATTGCTTCTCTTTTGTATTTCTTGCGTTTCCTCTATAAAGGGTTTGATTTGATACCTTAATAACTGCAGATTATTATACCTTTAGGAAATTGCATAGATCCCAGAAAATGTTTTGCTTGAGTTTTTTTCCTTTTGGCTCTTACAGTCAGAATTTCAGCCATAGTCAGGAAGAGGATGCTTTTTCTGTTCTTATCAAATGTTATAAATGGACTAGTGTATCTTTCCTCTCCCTCTCGCATAGTTACTTGTGCCACATATGTGGTTTTTACTTGATTACTGCAGTGACCATCAGTTGGTTGCTCTTTATGTTTAGATAAGTTCACAGAAGAAGAAAACTGGTGTCATTGCTCCAAAGCGCTTTGTACAAAGATTGAAGAAACAAAATGAGCTTTTCCGCAGCTATATGCACCAGGTATTAGAATATTTATATTTATTTGGCATCAAGTACCTTATTTCTTCCTCTGAATTGACCAATCTCTTTTGCTTGATTCTAGGTTTCAATTAGTATAATTTAGTAGCCTTTTCCTCGCTTGTCAAAAAATTATATTGACTTTTTTTTATTACCTTTAATGGAAAATGCGCATAACTCCTTCTCTTCCTCTCTCTCTCTCTCTTTTTTTTTTTTTGGGTAGGATGCTCATGAGTTTTTGAATTTTTTGCTAAATGAACTTGTCGACATATTGGAGAAAGAGGCTCAAGCAGCGAAAAATGAGGCTGAAACTTCATCACCGTCTGAAAAGACTGCAAATGGTCCAAAGAATCCTCAGGCAAATGGTGTTCAAAAAGAGCCTCTGGTCACCTGGGTACACAAGAATTTTCAGGTGAGTTTGCTAGTTGTTTTCCCATATTCTGATTGGTTGCTCTTGTCTTATGCTTTATTTACTTTTCTTGACATGAAATAAAAATGAAATCAAGTTAATTTCTTTGCTCAGGCTATATTAAAATTAAGATACTCTGAAACTTGAAACCTCAGTGACATGTGCAAAATTGTAGGAAGGTTTTAGGTCTAGAAAGAATCTGTGTACCATAAAAAAAATTGTCTAATCTGTGCACTGATAGACAGAGAAATTGAATTAAATACAGCATTGCTATCTGGATATGTTCCAGGACATACAGCTAAACCCCTTATGCGCATCCTTGTTTTTAGACTGCATTTTCAATTAATATATATACATATATATATATATATATATTGGTACTTTCAGTACTGCTTTTCTTTTATTTTATATATAATCAGGTTATCACAATTGTAATCCATAAGGTAACAAGAAGAATGGTGACCTGACTGCCTCTATAAAGTTTATTTTTTTTGACAATGCCTATCAAGGAAAGCTATTCTTTTTTTTTTTCTGACAATGAATGCTTTACAATTGTCAGTTTATTTATTGACAATCTTTTGCCATCCTCTCTGAATGCCTCTGTTTGTGGGTTTCTCTGTGTTTGCATTCATGTATTTTAGGAAAAATCTCATTAACTCTTGGGCCAATTTGAAACAGGGAATACTTACCAATGAGACCAGATGCTTGCGATGTGAGACGGTGACAGCAAGAGACGAAACGTTCTTTGACTTGAGCCTTGACATTGAACAGAACAGCTCAATAACTAGCTGTTTGAAAAATTTTAGTTCTACTGAGACATTGAACGCTGAGGACAAATTTTTCTGTGATAAGTGCTGCAGGTAATTTTCCTTTATACCCCCTTTTTTGCGTCTCGTGTGTTTTAGTTTCTCACATGGTTTAGGGTTCATTGCGTAAAGTAATTTACATCGACAACAAATATTTCACTTGATGCTTGTCATCTAGTGTGAGATTTTTGGTCTGGACAACCAAAACCAAATAAGTAAAAGTGAGGTTTTGTTAGTAAAAGAGGTCAACTGTGGTCATGGACCAAATATGTAGAAGTAAGCTTAAAGTCTAGCGATGTTTAGATGGTTCTAAAGATGCATATCATACAGTCATGTTAATGATAAATTCCAGAAATGAATAGTTACTGATTACGATTATTTGCTTGCAGTTTGCAAGAGGCCCAGAAGAGAATGAAGATAAAGAAGCCCCCTCACATCCTGGTTATCCATTTGAAGCGGTTCAAGTATATTGAGCAGCTCGGCCGGTACAAGAAGCTTTCTTACCGCGTTGTGTTTCCACTTGAACTGAAACTCAGCAATACCGTGGAAGACGCAGACTCGGAGTATTCCCTGTTTGCCGTTGTTGTTCACGTCGGAAGTGGACCTAACCACGGGCACTACGTTAGCCTGGTGAAAAGCCATAACCACTGGTTATTTTTCGACGATGAAAACGCGGAGATGATCGATGAGTCTGCAGTTCAGACATTTTTCGGGTCAGCCCAGGAGTATACAAGTAATACAGATCATGGGTATATCTTATTTTATGAAAGTCTTGATGCAAATAAGAAGAGCTGAGTAAACAAGGGTTTGTCTGCTTAGAATCAGTAAAAAAAAAAAAATTCAAATAGACAGGCTGTGCAGATATGTTTAGAATCTCAGTAAAATGTCAAATAAAAAGGGCGTATTGCAAATGAGGAGATCAAGAAGTTGTGTATTATTACAGTTGTTGTATGTCCTGTAATTAAAATGTAGATCTTAGGAGAGTTTCCTTTTATAGGCTAGATTTTTTTTCCCCGACATATTTGGTACATTCATTGGTTAAAATATAAGAGATTTTCTCATATTTTGTCCTGGCATCAAAGCTGAATGATCTTTCGGAATCCTTGTCAACTGCTGTCTTACAACACTGCCGTATAAAAATATATATATATATATATCTATAAAAAGGTTCATTTTTTTTTTTAAACTACCCAGCTTTGTGAACATTTTTATCTCTTGGTAGTTTTTTTTTCTTTTTTTTCTTTTTCAACTCAGCCACCTGCGGTCACCTGTCCACAGGTCATGCCCGTACAAACCAAGTCTTAAAACAAAGTTTTTCAAATAGGAAATTTAATTATAAAATATATAAATATTAATATAAAAATAATATTTTAATAATATAATAAAAAATAAATTAGGTTTTTTCATTGCCAGTTGGACTAAGGAAATTCAAAATTTAGATAGTTTAATCCATGGATAGGTCTTAATGAGCCCAGATTTTCTTGAATTTTCAACCTACTGCCGATTTTCCCTGGCAGTTTTTCTATTGTAAAACATTGAAAAAAAAAAAAAAAAACTGAGAATCAATTCACAGCTTTTCTATGTTGTTTCCCTGGATTACTCTACAAAAATTCTCTCTCAAAATATATATATATATATATATATGCACACACACACACACAAACACATATCCTACTCGCCCGCAAAAAGCATTGAAATAAAAATATATAGCTACAATACATGTTTAGCATAAACATAGAAACGTTATTTTCATAATAATCCGAAGTGGTTGAAGGATGAAATAGTAAGTTTGAACATCATCATGTCAATTGATAGCTGCTAGAAACAAGAATGGTTATTGTCCATCCATTGTTTTGTCAATTGGTGTAGGTAATTTCGAAGTTGACTTAATAATTTTTTTTTTCATGAAATAAAACTCCAACCCTGGCCTCAATCAATCCCAAAGTTACCTCCGATGTTTTACCCTGGCAGATAAAATGTCTACGCCGGCTCCACTTTCAGAACAATCTTCATGAACTCGTAAACTAAGTAACTTATGGCAGCTGATGGTAATACCTGTGGCATGATGAAATGAATTTATAAGTTAAAAAAACTGTAGAAACTTGAAACAACAGATAGGGTGCAATCCCTTATTGTTTCAAAATCATACAAGAACTTGACCAAAGAAATCAAGAAATGGAAGTTCATCGACTAACAAACTCGTGTTAAAGTCCGAATAAAAAACTCAGCCATCGGTTAATTTACTTGTATCAGCACAAGTTTATATACGTATGTAGTAATGCCATAGGTGTGTATGTATGTACGTACATATATATGAGTGACATTAATATACTCAGAATGCATGCATATTAATGCTAAGCCTGGCATTCATGACCTAGACATCTGCAGTGAAAATTATTATAACATCCTCCCTATCTTTTGTTTTTAATTCTAAGTCCTCTTTTCCAACCACTCTAGCTAACAGAATAACAAAAATTGGCTATTTGTCTGGGGGTCACATTGGCCCTGCTAAAACTATAGCAGTGTGGCATCCATGGCCTACACAATTGCATTTCTTTCCACATGCAATGTGAATCTCAACTTAAGTTACTCCAAATCTTCATTTTGCTTGACATACCTGCATCCGATGCATATCTAGACATGGGTATGCGAATATGATCCTCTAAGGACCCTTCAAGTACATGAAAATCTACCCGAGTCCGAGAAATATAGGTCTCAACAACTTATGCACACAAAATCCATAATAAACAATCTATTAATATACTTCAAAGTTATTTAAAGTTTGGTTTGTCCGCATCTCTATAACAATTTCTACCTCTGTAAAGAAATTCAAAGCAATCAGATACCATGCAGTCGAAGCTTTACACCTTTGAAAGTTTCAAAAACAGTTCAAATTTGGTGATGGTAAATAATATCCATTTACTAGACAGATTTGTTTTAGTACCTGCAGTAAGCTGGGAATTAATCCCGTATAAAGAGCAGAAATTCCACCTTGCTCGACTATCTTGATACAAGTTGCCAATGCACTTAACTTTGTCGCGCGGACTTGCATTTGAAGATGCCTCCTCACAACTTCAAATGGATATGTAGCAGCTTCAGAACAAGCACCGGCAATTGCCCCGTACAGTAATGTTCTAACAGGACCCAACTCTAATTGCTCAAATGCATTCATTTCCTGTCCACCATGTTTCATGTCTTGAGTTCTTTTTCTCCCTTCGGGTGAGTGAAGATAGGCTGACTTCAGTATATCATAGACACCATAGAAGACTGCACCCGAAGGTGCCATGCTTATAATTGAGGGGAGTAGCCCCTTATAAAGAGAACAGAACCCTTCGGTCTGAATCATGTGACGGAAAGCACCAATCAAACCACCCAAAGCTTCCCCACCTGGAGCTATCATTACTGTCCTTATCTGCAATTAGAACGTACAGAGTGATAGAGCAATGATTTTAACAGGAGAGCATTTCAAAACACCATAATCAAGAAAAAAAAAATGTTAACAGCACAACTTAGATTGACAAATAAAAATTACTCCAGCAGAGTCACTATTTAAATAGTATCTTAACCGTAACCAATGGCATTGAAAAGGAGGTATAAAAGGGTACAAATAGACCATCTACTTTTCCACAACATATGCGATAACTAGAAGGAATGAAATTCTCAAGAAGGCATAGACATCGAATTGGAAAGAAGCTAATACAACTGAAATCAGTTGAAGAAAAGGAGCAGAATGCAATAAATTTCATCTGATGTGTTATGCAAACAGCATTCACAAAACTAAACCTGCCGCTGACTTGCATCTGCCTTCACTATGTGTAGAAGTTGGTTGTGAAATTTAAATCAACAAAATCATACTATTAGCTTGTTCTGAACAGGTGCCAAAAACCTATGTTACTCAAACTTCAGTGTGAGTGTCGGATACGGATATGCGTCCGAGATGGGTATGCTCAATTTTTTCTAAGTTTTTCATGAATTTGGAGGATCCTTGGAGAGCCATATCTCCATACACATGTCTTAACATGCGTTAGACAGGGCACTATAAGAAAAATGAAGAGTCGAAGTAACATAGCCAAAAACAAGGAGCATTACTCTGCAATAACAATGTATATGGACTTCTTTAAAAGCGCCATGCATTCATGAAGGAAATATCGCATCCCATGATTTACATATTCCCAAACCACAATCCAAATCAGATAATCTTAAGCATAACAACCTTGCAACAGAAGCTATGTGTTTTAGTTTTAGTTTTCAGACGCTGAATTATTGCAATATCATCCTAGCTTTGGTGAATATAAGAGATGGCTTAATCATGGCATCATGCAAAATCTTGGAAACAGATACCACAAGTTAATGCAACAGCATTTAAGCCATAAAGATTGACGAGTTTGGACCTATCAAGAGGGGGATCATCCCCTGTACAAACACGACATATAAGGGCAAGTAGAGTAAACTCACTGAAGTATGCTACTTCGAGTCCCATCCTTGCTTCTCATCACAGATCACAGCAGCCAAAATCTAAAAACGTAGACTAAGAATACTTCAAAAGAAGAAGAAACCAAATTCCGCAAAACCCCCCAGACCCGAACCAGACCACACATAAAATACAAAAAGCGGAGGCAAACATGTAACCAAAATAATGAAGTCCTAAATTGTCACATACAGTGTCCATTGGTAAGCAGAGCAAGGTTGCAGTAATCCCAGCAGCAGCACCGGCGAGAAACGTCTCAGTATTTGTGGCTTCCTCATTTCCAGACAATTTCAATAGCTGACTTCTGTAGGTATCATAAGCATAGAAATTGATAGCCTTAAAAGGAGCGGTGCGAAGAATATTGAGAATGTTCCCTTTCCAAAAACCTTTCAACCCTTCTGAGGCTGCAATCCATCTAATTAGTTCGAAAAGGTTTTTCTTTTCACCACGAACTATGTATTCCAACTTCAATCTCTCCAGAGGAGCAATGAAAGTCCTGGTACAAAAGCAAACAAATTTTTGAGCTACAAAACAGTGATTCAATAGATGATAATTCAAACGATTGGAACCGAATAGCAAGCAGTTAAGGTACCAAGATTGAAAGATAGGATAGGAGATGCAATAAGTACAATCTAAAAGTAAAACCATAAATGCTTTTCCGTGCCATCACCCAACAGGTGTGCTCGGTAAAACCTTCGATTCAACATTAAAATTTTAAACTATCTGGTAATATATTAATAAAAATGAATATAATAACTTGTATTCCTTTCACATTCGAGCTCTCATACTTATCAAGCTGTTCTATAACTTCAGCACTTATAATTCAGGGTTCTGAGTTCTGATTAATCAGTTCAGTTCTTACATTATCAGACTTTGCCAAATAAAACCAAAACAGAAAAGTCTTGAGATAGTGAAGATTTACGATCAAATTTTTGTCATTTAATGTTCCATCTGAAACAAAAAGTTAAGACACAGACAAATCTTCCATCGTTTTCTTCACATCAATATTTGCCAACAAGTTTTCATATAAACAAAATAAAACTCGTTTAATTGTAAACCTCAAAATTCAAATAAAAGTATTAAAAAAAAAAAAAAAAGAGGGGGTAAAGGCAAAACCTTGAAACCATAGCAGCAACAGCACCAGCCCAAAGATGTTTGGTGGTATTCAAAGCACGTGATCCCTTCTTCACTTTTACCTTCTCTTTCTTTTTCTCGTTCTCCTCCTCTTCCACCATTTCCACTTCTTCCAAATTCTTATCCCCATTTTGCCCCCAATCTCCTCCTGATTCCCCAACACACCCTTCCTCCCTCGACAAACTCACCGATAAAAACCAGCCTCCTTTACCACCACCTGTCCTCGATTTCACAGGATACAGCGTTTTACTACCCTTCCCACCACCCAGAGAACACGAAACCGAACACACATTGTCGCTTTTATCAACAAAACATTTCTGGATCTTTATTGAAATGGATGAAACAAGCGCGGAAGAAAGTGTTCTGTCGTTGAGAAACAAGCCACCCGGTAAATATGGACGATCAAGATTTAGCTGTTGTGAAGCCCTGATCGAGTCAACGAACAAGCAGCGATCTGGACAGTGCATTGCAGCAAAAAAAAAGGGGAAAAAAAAGAAATAGCAAAAAATCCAATTATTAGAGAAAATTTAAATTAGCGAGGTTTGGAAGGAAATCAAATCAAGGAAGAGAAAGCATCGAAGTGGGTTTTAAAAAGAAGAGTGAGAGAGGAGTGAAGAAGAAGAGGGAATAGCATAAATGATAAGATAGCGATGAGGAATGTGGAGAGTGATGCTGGCGATGATTCTCCGACTTGCCTTGCATAACCGAGGCTGGCACTTAACTTTGCTTTCATCGAGTTTTTGACTTCTTTTCTTTCTTGGTAGTGTGTGGAATTGTTGTTGTTTACTTGTTTGTTATTTTTCCTTTTTTTTTTTTTTTGTCGTTGCTTTTTCTTGTTGGGTTTAGGACAGCGGACGAGGTCTAATGAAATTTTCAGTTTGGTGAAGTAGAGCTAATCATATGTTTCATATGCGTAGGTAGGCAGAGATGTCCATGATCGGTCCCATGTCTTAAAAAAAAAATTAAATATTTTATCTTAAGTTTATTTTAGCTTGATTTAGTTCATTTATATTATTTATATTTATTATTTATAATAAATAAAAATTTAAAAAATATTTTAATATTAATATTAATATTAATATATTTTATAATTAAATTTAAATAAAAATATTTTTTAATTATTAAATATCAATTAAAATTAAATTTAATAAAAATTTAATATTCAACTCAAATGAGCCATACATATGTGTTTTCTTTTAATTTTTCATATTTTTTAAAATGCGACGGAAAAACACTTATTACTTTTAATTTTGACAATATAAATTCATCATAATTCTATCAAATAAGGCACATGATAACTTGGCTCTATAATTAGTGTATATTTCTTTTATTTGATCAGTACAGTTCAAGTTTTTTTTTTCAATTTTTAGAGTCGATCTAAAAAAATTCTATTAAAAAGGTATATAATATATATATAAGAGAATTTTTAATCGAACTTTTTATAATATAAAGTTATATTTGAATTCAAAACTTTTATCATTTAAATACAATTTAAATTAAAAAACTCTGTACTTGATACATTAATAATAGATAAATTTATAAAGCGTCAATGAATTAATTAATTTCACCTCATTAAAAATAATTTTTTTATATTTATTTATAAAAACTTTTATTGAAATAGTATTATTTAGTTCACTATACAATATAAATCTTTAAGAAATAATAAGAATTTTTTTTAATACTTAAGTAAATTAGTTATTTTAGCTAATCCCTTATGATGACCAAGAACCAAGTTAATTATTAAAACATCTAAATCAAACTTATCAAATTGATCAAGGATGAGCCTATTTTGATATTAGAATGGATGGATGATGCGACACAATCCATCAATTAAGTTTACTATATGATTTAATTTGAGCTCAATT
>JBBYHK010000009.1:9404941-9418768 GCA_038382065.1 Adansonia grandidieri
TATATATATATATATTCTATTGTTGGTTGTCGATTTAATTTATTAATAACTTCGTAAATCTTTTCTAATTGATCAATCATTTACCCAAGACTCTGAACTCGCTATTTAATTAAGCATATTCTCGTCATCAAACGTGATCAAGATAGAGATTTTTTTAATAGAAATATGGTTTACTTCTTTTAAAATTTTCCATCAGAATTTCACTTTCATAATAACCATTTGAAGACGCCAATGACACAGTTCCTTAACCTGTGTTGTCAGTCTCACCTGTACACAACTTCTTTCTCTTTTGCATCGTTTTTATCAAATCATCATTTCGATTATCATAAGCAGACCCGACCTGCTGTAACGATGCCTGAGACACCGATACTCGCTTTCCTCCTCTTGCACTTTTCAAGCTAATTTGCTCACAAAAACTATCACGGTATTGATCAAATTAAAGTTGTTTTAGAAATTAATTATCAAAATAATATTATTTTGAAATATATTATTAAAATAATGTTGTATTAAAATATATTATCAAAATGTTGCTCTTTTTGCTATATCAGCATTTTGACTGTTTTTTGACTTTTGTCCATATCTGATTTTTTTTTTAAATACGAATTATACGGTATGAAAATAATAATAAAAATATGATATAAAAAATAAAATGAATATGATACAAAAAACACAAATGCATGAAAAAAAATAACTCGACTTCAAATGCTACACGATACAAAAAAAAAACACTAGTGCATAAAAAAATAACACAACCTAGAATACGATTCGACACAAAAAATAGCACAAATATATAAAAAATGGCATGACCTAAAATACGACATAACATGAAAAATAAAACAAACAAGAATTTTTGTTGTATTCGTATAATTTTACGTGTTAAAATCATTTTTATTAGATATAGTATGAATTCGTTAAATATTTAATATATGAATTTTAAAACAAATTCATAATTTTCAGATAAATACGGAAAAAGGAACTCGAATCCAAAAATTTGTTCAAAAAATTCGAGTTTGAACTCCAATCAAAATTGATTTGATTAAGAAGACAAAAACTTAAACATAAGAAAACCCGAACTTGAATTAGCCTGAGCTTGAAGTGACCTAAACCCAAAAGAACCCGAACCAAAAATAATTTGAATTTGAAACAACTCGAACTTGAGATCGACCTAAACCTAAACTCAAATTTAATACTAAAAATAAAAATAATTAAATTATAATTAAATAATTTTTTATAAAGTAAAAAACTTTAATTATCAATTCTACAATTTTTATAATAAAATTATATAACAAATTGATTTTATATAACACATTAATTTTATATCATTTTAGTGCTAACAAATATTGATTTTAATATATAAATATGATTAAAAATATTTTTTCAGATGTTACTAGAAAATTTAGTATTTGTTATCACTACTTAGTAGTATTATATGTGAAATTTAATTGTTTTATGAATTTTTAAATATTTAATTGTATATTTTAGAAATAAATAAAATTAATAAAATGTTCATTAATGAAATTAGCATTAACATATAAATTTTGTTCCAAATACAAGTTATATCAAATTAATATAAAATTTATTCATTTTAATGTTATGCAGAAATTAAAAGTAAAATAGCAACGAAATTTAATATAAGTTTTAACTCTTTGTTATTAATCAATTAAATTTATTTATTTTTTTGCTATTAACGAAAATTAGTTTTTTGAAAATAAAAAAGTCAATGTAAATTGTAATTCCTTTTTATTTATTAGAAAATAAACTTATTTAACAAAAGTTAACTAAAATGTTTACTTATAAATTTGATAAATATTATTAATAATAGAAAATTTTATAATAGCAATTTAAAATTTGAGTAAATAAATTTATATATTTACTAAGATTAATTGAAAATTAAGCCTTTGATAGTAAAGTAAATTAATATAAACTTTAATTTGGATTAATTATTATAAAATAAATTTATTTAACAACTGATTTAATGAAACTAAAGTTTTTACTTGCAAATCAAATAAATCTTATTAATTAAAAGATATTTAAGGTTCATTTATTTCATTAAAATTTTCTTTCAGAAAATGTTTTACGAAAGACATGAAGACATTTTAGAAAAGCAAAGATTTTCGGATGTTTAAATGACTCAATGAGAAATATTTTCTGTTGTTTGGTTATTTTCAGGAAAATCTAGTTTTTTTTCAAATAGCAATATTGACATAAATATTAAATTATTAATTACTAAAATATTAAAAAATACTTAAAATATTAATCATAATATTTATTACTAATATTCAATACTAAAATATTATATTAATATTAAATACTTAAAATAATACTATCTATTGTTAAAGCATTAATTATATAAATATTTTTAAATATTATAATAATTATTAAAATATTATTTATATTAATATATTAATTATTACAATATTATTTTATAATTTTTAAATAATAATATTGATATTAATATTAAAATATTAAAAACTATTTATCAGTAAAATAATAATTTTTTATATTACAATCGTAATACTTTAATAATAAAATTTAATAATAAATTATTATATTCATATTAAATAATTAAAATAATACTATTGGTTATTAAAAAAATAATTATATAAATTTTTAAAATATAATAATTATTCAAAACTTATCTCTATTAATATATCTATACCATTAAAATATTAATTTTTTGTATTACAAAATTTATTGTTAAATATTTATAAAGTATAATTTATATAAATTTATTATTAAAATGGTCATATAAAAATATTTTTCAATGAAATATTAACATACTATTTTAAATTGAAAATATTGATAACGTTTCAATTTATTATTAAAATAATAAATTATATTAATACTAATTATTAAAAAAGTGTAATATAAAAATATATTTTTATGATATTCAAAATATAAATATTAAAAAGTATATTATTAAAATAATTTTATTTTAATATTTTTAATTACATATTAATTTTTTTTAAGAATAATAGTAATAATAATTATTATAATATTTGGACCAAGTTATGTTAAACTTCAATATAAAAATTTTGTTATTTAATAAAGACCCTTTTTCAAAAAATATTTTTTACTTTTGAAAAGGAGAAAACGTTTTTCAAGAAAAATATCTTATTTTATGTTAACTTATCACTAATCCGTTGACCAAGCTATTTTTCACGAAATAAACATAAAAAATGCAAAAAATACTTTTGAGAAGTTATTTTTTTACAAAACAAACATACCTTAGTTTTAATAAAAACTTAGTTTAAGTTAAGATTAAATTATTATATTAAAAAATTATACAATAATTAATTTGAGATAACTTTTTATTAACTTCCCAACTCTTAAATCATAGTCTTATACTTTTATTTATTAGTTAAATATAATTATTTGTCCATTTTGATTTAATTATTAGTATTTACAATTATATTTATGTGTATAGATAATATAAATTATAATGTATTTACATGTTAAAATTTGAGTTCATCAAATTAATTATTTTAAATATTAGTATGATTAATTTATAATATATCATATTTTTTATAATAAATTATTTAAAAAATTGATTTTATATAACAAATTAATTTTATATCTGTTTTATGCTAACAATTATTAAGTTAAATATATAAATATAATTAAAATATCTTATTATAACAAAATATTATTTTAAAATAATAATAATAAATTAATAATTTATTTTTGGATACAAATATTTAAATTACGTAAAAATTATTACATTTAACAATAAAATAAAATGATGAAAAGATACCCGAACCTAAGCCCGCAATAGCCTGAACTCAAAATGGTTTGAATCCAAAATAGCTTGAACTTAAAACATCTCAAACCCAAAATGACTCGAACCCAAAACAATTCAAACTTGAAACAACTTAAATCTAAAATGATTTGACTTGAACCCACCTGAACCAATCCAATTACCACCTTTACAAGGAGATACTAATTTCAATTTTTTGGGCTAATTGGTTTTTCTTCCTTCTCAATTTACGTTTTTATTTACCAATTTTAAACTTTAGATTTTAATTTTTAATTTTTCCATTTTTACTCAACAAATCATTTTGATGTGGTTCTTTTCTCAAGATATAACCAATTAAATCTTACAATGTTGCTAAAAAAAATCTTATGTGGCATTTTTTACCCGTTAATTTTTTTTCAACCTATGTTATCTTTTTTTCAATAACAAAAAGAGTGGTTAAGTTAGTATCACGAGTTAACCAAGCATTAACTCAGTTATTAAAATTACTTAAAAATATTTAAAAATGCTAACAATAATATAAACTTAAGGATAATTATATTTTTTAATTTAAAATATTAATCTCTAATTATTTTTCTTCTAAAGCATAATTTTTGTTATTTTTTTTTCAACCACTCATCCCTTTTAAGTTAAAAATTCCTCACTTCCTAAAAACTACTCAAATTTAAAAAATTACTTAATCATCTACCTATTTTTTTTATATATATTTATCTATTAATTTCTTTCAAAAATATTTAAAAAAAATTATCTTTTCACTCACATAATAAGTATGCCAAATTTTAGTTAAATATATTATTTTAGTTAAGCAACATCAGCGTTAAAAATCCATTTCACAATTTAAAAAAAAGTTAACAACCATATTAGCTTTTCAATATTGTCCCAATATATTCATTACTATACTTACTATTTTACTTCACTTTTAAACTTATTGCCTAAGTCTTTTTGTACCGGGACCAATGTACATTAGGTTACATAGTATAGGGATTTCATGGCTGCTTTAACCTTGTATTTCACTTATGATTTTTGTAATGTTTCATAAGATAACAACAAACAACATATAAAATATAAGTTAGTATTTATTTTTTTTTACCAAAAATCAAAACTTTCACGTTACATATTTTATTGTAGTTTGACGCCTTAACTTAAAATCCTAACTTTGCCATTTACTATATATAACAACATGTATCACCATTTAAATAATTAGTACGGCATAGCTAGTGGATTGGGCTTCCCGTCATTATTTTTTCATTATTTTTAATACATTTATTAATACTATTCACGTATGTAGGATCCACCTATAAATTTTAAAAATTATATTTATGAACTATGATTAAAGTTATATTAGATTATATTGGATAAAGAGAATAATGCAGCAAATCCTAACCATAGTCGTCTAAGTTCATAGGAGAAAGTTTGTATTTAGGATAATGTTAAATGCACCTAGTACCTTTATGTGATGATGATGCCTGAATATAGGGCGAGATCTTCTCCTGAATATAGAGTGAGATCTTCTCCATTACTTTTTTTATTAATTTTTTAATATATTTATTAATACCATTCATATGCATATGACTTACTTATAAATTATTAAAGTCATATTTATAACAGTGATTAAAGTTATACTGGATAGTAATAGATGAGATAATAATAGAGGGATCTCAATCCCTTAAATATAAGAGGATGGCGGTTTAAATGGTACAATAATTAATCAGTCAAATTTTTTCTCAATTGACTTCATTCTAGAATAAAATGAATGTTTTGAGCAACTAAGTGCAAGATAAGTAGAAAAGATGAGATAAAAAGAAAAGATTTTGCAACTTTAACTGATTCAGTTGGTTGAGTATTTATTAGTGTTTTAATAAGTATCAGGATTCAAATCTGACCAGCACTAGTGATATGAAAGTATAATTGTTAACTTTTTTCTATGCTTGTGACGTGACTACTGAACTAAGATACTCTCCTTTTATTTAAACTTTCTAACAAAAAAAATTTAGAATTAGGATTCATTTTAATTATTCATATAGTTATTTTTAAAAAAATATTATTTAATAATATTTAAATTTTAAATCTTAACATTTATAAATTTTTTATTTTTAAACTGCTATTTCTATTAAAAAAATTGAGTAGGGAATGAAGGATGCATGGGGAGAGGTGTCTCCTTCCTGCCAATGACAATAATTTAGGCTTTACCAATACTTGATTTAATTCCGTTAAGACACCAATCTAGTGGACTCCAATCTTCCCACGTACGAAAGACCCGGGGCTGCCAAAAGGCTTTGGTACCATGTTAATGTCCCTATTCGAAAAATCAATGTGTTATTATCATTTTTATTTTTGACATCAAAACAAGGCCTCTAAGTGGAGTCCAGCTCCTTGTTCAATCATAGATTCCCAACTTTAGTGGTGGGTTTCCCTTTCAAAAACCTAACCAAAAAGATTAATTCTCCAGTTCTCCTTTCAAAACAAAGATCAGAGGTAAAGACAAATGAATTAGCAGATTCCTTGAAGTTAAAGGGCTCTCTCCTCTAACCTGTGGGGTATCTCCAATTCTAAGTACCCAACAGGGCAGGCCAGTTCTGTTTGAGAGCAATGGCTATTGTTTCCTCCCACATTGGGACTAATAATATTTATCGTGAAGCTAACAGTCTACACTGTTTATGGGGTTTCAAGAGGGATCATCCATGTTTCTACTCATCCTCTTTTAATGCATGTTTGTTGTTTCAAGAAGTCGATTCAAGTAATTGCTCTTGGTACCAGTCAATTCAAATAAGTTGTGTTAATTTTATGAATTTAATATCAAATATGTTAGTATCCTAACCATGCCACCTTAATTATTTTGCTTATAAATCAACGAGAATGTACTAAGGCATATCATCAAGATTATCCTCTAGATCTAGCTTCTTTTTTTTTTTTTTCCCTCTCTCAATTGCCTGAGAAAAGGGTGTATTTAAATCTAGGGTGTGTGAAAATAGAGGCAGCTAATATTAATAACATGCAACAAGTAACATAACGAGTGCTTATAAATTTCGGTTAGGGATTATTTAATTATTTTATTTTTTTGAATGTAATGCATTAATTTATTGATTTTTAAAAAGTAAAGCATTAATAATTAAAGATTTCTTTTTTACAAATCATCTAAACACTACAAAATAGGAGATATTTAGGATTAAGGTAAGAGGATGATCAAGAAAAACATCTTCTTTATCTTAAATTTAGTAATATTGAGAATGAATATCATCTTAATTTAACAATATTAGGAATAAATGCTTTTCCCAAAACTTTTTTAAAAACATTGTTTTAGAAGATGATTTTTCATCCTAAAAGTTTTAAAATGATTTTATATCTTTTAAAGATAATCATTAATCGTTTTCAATTTCTTTAAATTTATAGTATAATTGGTATCACTAAACATTGATTAATATTTTTCATTGTCTATTGTGGTTCACATATAAACCAAAATCAAGCTAATAATTCATCTATTCTATGAAATTTGAAATACTTTCCTTTTCTAATAATTGAAAAGCTGCAATAAGTTTAGAATATATCATAATACATCATTCTACAAGATATAACTAATTGGTTGAGCTCATCAAACTTTTGGGGTCCATATATCTCCGTAAAAGACTTGAAAGTCAGCCTAGTTGTTTCACTTCAAAACATAACCTTATTTGAATATGACAGATTAAGAGGACAAAACCTTCTATTGCAGGCTTATAATTTACTCCATGTTTGCAACAATTATTGATCTAATAACAAAACATTGAGAACTGGAAAAAAAAAATGTGCCCCAACTGCACTAGCATCAAGTTGCAAAAGAATGCAAGATTTTTTTCTAGCATTGAGCTAAGCTATAGCCTATTTGTTCCTACACATGGTTAATTGTCCCGTACATTATTTACTTTTAATATTATTAGAGGAAACATCCTCACAGTTTTAATTTTAATTGTATCGAGGACAAATATTTTTCTTAGTTTAATAGTATTGAGATAAATATTATCTCAAAATGTTTTAGAGATAATTTTAAACTGTTGGGATGATTTTTTATTCTTAAAATTTTTTAAAAATAAGTACTGATTATTCTCAATTCTATTAAATTTTATAGTGAACGATAAAAAAAAATATTCAATAAGGAAATCCCAGAAGGCATCTGAATTATTTACTTTGTTCGATTTAAATAAAAGAAGCAAAACTGTGTTTTGGTGCGGTGAAGCATGCACATGTTGTTAAAGGAGGGGGGACCCTTTTTTCTTTTGCCATTATCTGTAACTCATTAACTTATCCTTTTGACTCAGCAGATATACAGTTCTTTAAGTAAAAAACAGTTATTTTGATCCTAAAAATGGGGCCTGCACCACTGCCAAATCTTCCCTGATGCAATCATAAATGGCTATGATTATCTTATCTCCTATATTATTGCTCCATTCCTAAGCTACAGGGAAAAAAATAATTTGCTACTTGGCTAGCATCCTATATTGGGATACCATTGAATTATATCGAATTGAGGTTTTCTTATTGGGTAAATTGATGAATTTGTGAATCTGTTAGAAGTTCGTGTTTGACTTGTAAACATCAAGCAAGTCAAAAAAATATCAAAATTTGAATTTTAAATATATTTTGATACTTAAATTAATAAAGCAAATGTCCTAAGTATTTGAAAAATCTGTTACAAGTGGGCTCGATATGTACGAGACAATTAGTATTTGCAAATTTAGTGACAGATGTTCGACTCGTAAAAGTTAGGGTATAACCTGCTCGACTGCACGCAGATTCATAGGCTTCCTATTGGGTGAAGAAATAATACCAGAAACCGAAATGTGTACATAACAAATGCCAATTATCGAGGGTTTTCACTTTCCAAAACGGTTGTCAATTGCAACATATATTTCTTAAGAGAAGTGCTTTTAATGGTGCCTATAAATAACCGTTAACCGGATCATATGTTTGATTAATATTGTATAAGATCAATAATGGAGGAAAATAAAAGTTAGCTAAACTATAGTCCATTGGCTACGTTTTGTTCTTTCAAAAGATGATTCCCTTCTTTCTTGGTTCCCTATAAAATGACAGAAGCCAAAAGATAAAATGTTGCTATTCGAGGCATTGTTTTATCCCTCACTCAATTACCTCTTTTTTTTTTTTTTGGTTGGTTAACCCTCACTCATAATTACCATTGATCTTTGATTTGAACTCAATCATCATTTCTTATGTATCGATAATTTTATGAATTCAAAATTTTAATTAAGTTTTTTTAAAATTTTTTTTATATAATCAATAATTTTATAAATTTAAAATTTAATTCAATTGATTTATTAATTTTTAAGATGTAATATTTAATAAATTTAAAAATCAAATTTCAATAATAAGTTTGTGCAGCTGTGACATAAGAAAGTGATACAAAAGTTACTGAATTGATATTACGAGTAAAGTGATATTAATTCAATTAATGAAATTATTTACAAATTAAAATAAAATTCGTAAAATAAAGTAAACTTAAGGTAGTTTAGTCTTTACTTTATTTTTACATATATTTTTTAAATTAAAAAAATAACCATATATATTATACATTACACTCCAGAACCGGCCCAAGAATAGTCTCCCTAATCTTTTCCTGTTGAAAAAGCTGATGCAAAACAAGAGATTCTTGCTAACATTTCGTATCTATAAATATAGTTAAATTTGATTAATAAAAAAAATATATTTGATAAATGGACATTTATCATTTATATATTAATTTATACATTATCAGTAAATTGAACTAAACCAATTCATTAAAATTTTTTTAAAATAAATGCATAAATCTTTACTTCTAATTAAGATTTGCATCATCTTATTCATGATAAATAAATATAGTTTTTTTCCTTCTTGTGTATTGGTTTCGTTGCAAAGCCACTTAATAATTAGTTGCTAATGAAGAAAGAAAAGAAAAAAACAGAGAGAAAATGAGATTAAAATTTCTATGCATTAATAGACAAGTTTGCCAAAGCTACAAGACTTTAACCCTTGTCCCTCGGCTAGTTACAAACATGTACAAAAGGCTTTCAAGCCAAAAGATACAAGTCTGTATAATCTTTTTTTTTTTTTTTGCTTTCTTGTACATCTTTGCTTATCTTGAGCAAGAATTTACTATTTATATATAAGCCCACTCCTTTTACAATTCTTTGTTAGGGTGGAGAGAATATGTTTCCATATCTTCTTTTTCCTTTACATTCTAGATTGAGCTCTTACAGATAATTGTTTCCATTCAACCAAACGTCGTAAAAAATCCATAACCTATAAAAAAGATGCAAAAAATTTATGATTAAGTTACAAAAATAACAATACCACAATTTGGGGATAGGAGAAAAGAGTTATAGACATGAGGTTCGAAATTTAAATTTAGTGGATACCATATTTAAAGGTGATAGTATTAGTCAACTGAACTAAATCCGAATTAAAAAAATTGCTAATTAGGTTTGGAACTTACTTCATCTGGTTCTTGCAAAAAATATGATGCACTAGTGTCCTTGGGAAACTTAGAGACAAGAATACCAAAACCTTGTCCTCTGTCTCTCAATATCTAAATAACAACGAAAATCAAAAGTATTAGCAAAGATGTCAGTGGTTTAATAATATGCAAAAAAGAGATGGCTTGGCCTTGATTTTTGAGCATTGGAATACCTTAAATGCATCTTCATCAGTGCGGTCATCTCCAATGTAGACCGGGAAAACATCGGTACAGTTAGCAAAACCTATAGCAGAGAAATTTATAATAATATTTTGGTTAGTGATTCGAGAATATCAAGTCATTTTTATTACTAACATTACCAATTTTAAGTGAAATCAAGTAATTAACTAGTGGGGTGGCTGCTGTTTAAAAACTTTACGAAAGATCGAAACTTTTATTTTTTTTTTAAATATTCAAACTTGACAAATATTCTGATAGGGATATAGGAATATAGTTATCCAGATATACGAAAAGCTTTCTTAAAAAAATGAACATATATGTGTGAGATACTATAGATCAAACACCATGTAATAAAGAATATATTTACTAGTTTTTAGTAAAATAATTGCAATAATAATTAAGCAATTAATGCTTACCAAGAGATTCTAACAAAAATTCAAGGGCTTTCCCTTTGTCCCATTTAATTGTGGGACGGATTTCCAAAACCTGCATATATAATAGAAAATAGCATTCAAAGTCAGAAATTTGTCGCTTAAACCTAAATAAAATATCATCAAAATTTTTTTAAGAAAATGATTAGATTGCAGCCCAGATCCTACCTTTCTTCCTTGAGTTAGCCGAAGCTTGGGGTAGTCCTTCAAAACTGACCTAACCTGATGTGCCAGTTCACTCCATTTCTGCAATTTTAAAGCCAACAATCAGATGATTTTGAAGTTGTAAATTCTGATAATGAGTTGATAAATGTAATTTGCTATTGGGTTTTTTTTTTTTTTTTGACCTTTTCATCAACGCAACGAAAGTGTACAGAGAGACAAAACTTGTTATTCTCCACCTTAGCTCCTGGAGTTGATTTGGTGGTCTCAACCAATTGTTTGTAAACCTGGAAAAGTTCATGTCGAGCCAAAAAGGAAAATGTCAACTATTTGAACCTCTTTTTGCTTTAGTTTCATTGCGTGACGAAGTAATCAAAGATTAACTAACCTCGTCAATCATGGGAAGAAATTCACTAGCTGGTTGGAAAAGAACAGATTCATCACTATCCTGAAGAGTTAAAACCATAGGAAAAACAAGGATAAGAGTTCGGATAAGTTGAGGATTTTTGACATGCCAACAGGGTTAACCTATATGTCAGGTGGTTCATGCAATCAAGTTTTTTAAGAAGTGGCATTTAATAAGATCCGTGATTCGAATCCCATATTCCAGCCTCCTTCGTACAAAAAAAAAAAAAAACTAATGCAGCAGGTCACTCACTTTGTTAGATTTGGAACGTTTCTCTGGGCCTTTAATGTCCATGCCATGACTTCCAGCATAGTATAGCTCAGCTAATTTGACAAATTTATAAACCTACAATTTGCAGAACAAGAAAAGAGTTACCAATTGTGAAAACATAAATAGACAAAAAGAAATGCTTATTTTAAAGAGTTTTTTTTTTTTTTTTTCAATATCAAATTTGCTTTCGTAAAAGGAAAAAAAATCAAAGTTTAAGGCCTGAAAATGTACCTTGTCCCTGCATCTGCCACTCACTATAGCGGTGGGGAAACACTTGGCCAGCTTTCTCACTGTTTTTCTCATCTGGTTTAAATGAACATGAAAAGTAATTAACCAGAAAACTATAGATGAAAAAAACCAAGAAAAGTTTTAAAAAGACTAGGCAGTTGGCAGTTGGCACAGTTTTTTCTTCTTCTTCTTCTTATTATTATTGTTATCTTTTTCATATAAGAACAAGTAACCAACCTTCTTGGATATGAAAGCTCGATCAGGATCCTCAACAATGGGTGAAAGAGTGCCATCGTAATCAAGAAACATTACTATTTGTTTCCCTTTCGATGCATCGATTATCTGCTCAAACATCTCCAGGGCAGATGGATGTTGTCGCTAAAACATTTCATCGAACATTAAAAGTTAGAATCTTTATTGCCTAATACCCAAGAACAACAGACAAAATTGGCACTTACATTCCAGGAACCTTGGTCATCAGTAAGGCAAGGATTGGATTTCATATGAGTTGGAGAGGAAGCTCTCATGGAATCAACCCACGCATTAACTCTTGCTCCGGAATTAATGTCTAGGTTCAGAAGCAACTTCTTTCTTGAAATGGAGATAAAGCCAGGCGGTGCTGGCGGTTTCTGTGCTGATGCGGTCCCTGTGATTGACATGTTTACGATCGATTTTGCATCGGCGACCACATTTTGACCAGCAGCGATGTTCTTTGGTCTCTCTTCAAAGAAACTCACTGCAAGAAACACAACCAAAACGATCCAAAATCATCATTTTTAGTAAAAGCTGAGCTAAAGCTACCATACAAGCCAAAGGGACACAGGTTTTGTTATATTCCCCCAAATCAAAAAACAAAACTTACCCATTTCTGGAAACTAAGGTAGTTAGAAGAACACCTCAAATTCAACAAGTGTTTGGATGTTAACGTTAATGTAATAAGAGTTAGATTGAAAGAACTAAGAGAGTTCAAACTTCAAACAGAGGAGTTCACAGAGTACTCTGTTTTTCTTTTTTTGTCTTGTTGAAAGTTTAAACACCCCAAAGACTAAGTTAAACCAAATTCAGAGACTTAAAAAATGAGAAAAATAATAAAAACCAAAGACTTGACAAAACAAGGAAGAAATGAAAAGATTGAAAAATATGGAGAGCGAGGCAAGCAAATTGAGAAAGAGAATGTCTGTGAGAGAGACAGAAGGGAGCTGAGGCTGGTTTTATAGGAAAAACCGGACACGAACGGACGAATAACGAAACTACTATACCATACTTCGGCCACCCTCTCTCTCTCTCTCTACAATAAACTGTTACCAAACACGGGACCCATAGAACCCCACGCTGCAGGTCGCACAATCCTCCCACCCTTCCCCCGAATCCTGAGAACTGTGCAAAGTAAAAGGACTTTTAACAGGCTGCTAGCAGTTTGCCACGTGGATGACAGTCTTTTCTTGACTCATATCATGTGGGTTTTTGCCACGTGTTAAAGTAAGTCACATGTTTGACCCACGGGATTATGGGAGCTGATTTCCTTAGACGTACCTAAATCAAAGGAGATTTATTTAAAAAAATAATAATTAAAATATAACATAATATTAATAAAATAAATATTTTAAAATTTATATATTATTAGAATATATTAATTACGAAGATGGATTTTGGAAAAGAAATTAAGTAGCTCAATTTTTTTGGGGGGGGGGGGTGGAGGAATTGCTCTATCAATTGCCCCTTGTATACAATTGCAAAACTAACAAACTCAAAGAGACCGAACCTACACCTGTTAAGCAAAACCAGCAGCGAGCTCCGAAATATAAAGAATTTTTTGCCCATTTCTCTACTAAAAACTAATCAATAATTTACTTAAACTAAATTTTTTAATCGATTGATAAAGTCAATTGATCTTTTATATATATATATATAT
>JBBYHK010000009.1:9425211-9453368 GCA_038382065.1 Adansonia grandidieri
ACTCTTATAGGCTTTTTTGTTTTGGAAGAAAAAGCAATAAAATTCATGTTAGTTATTAAGTACCAAAACCCTAAAAAGAAAAAAAATAACAATAATATGGCATAGACCTATACATGGGTTCGATCCGGTAGAACTATAATTCAAAATTATTTTATTTTTTATACTTAGATTGGAGTTAGATTAATCCAAAAACTTATATCATTTTTTAAAATAATATTTAAATATATTTTATATTAAAATGTATTTTTTATAATTAAATTTAAATAAATAATTTATTAATAAATAATAATTCAAACTGGGTCGAGCCAACCTGGATTGAGAATTTCTTCATTTGAGCTTAACCTAATACAAATCAAACCCATCAAATAAAATAAATAATTCAACCCATGGACAAATTTAACTGCACATATTTTATTATTCAGACTATGTTTGATACAATGTCAATGTATACACATTGACAGTAAATATTAAAGCAACATCTCATTAATAAACTAATATAAAAGTTTAAAAATTTAAAATATAATTATAGATAAACATAAAATTTAATAAATAACAGCATATAGTTTACTGTCAGTGTATAATATATAGTATAACGATGCATGAAATATAAATCATATATTTGGCAAAAACAAATTTGGTTTTTCTTTCCTAGTTTTTTTTTTTTTTTTTCATTTTTATGCTCCTTTTGGGGTCAATTATTTAAGCATGATAAGTTCATTTCATGACCAACCATGTTCGGATGTTTTGGTCCATGCAATGGCAATTTTGCTGTATTATCTAATGTTCACGAGAAATCTAATTGAACATTTTTTTATACTTTATTGTATATAAATATAAATTTGGATTAGATTGCTTTAAAAAAATCAATTTGAAACTTAAGACGACACTTGTTCATAGAATGAACTAGGACCCCAAAATTTTTAATTTTTTGGTCTAGAGTTGAGTTAGTGCAAAAGTTTGTTTTACGATTCATCATATTATTAAAATATTTTTATTATTAATATTTATATATTTTTATAATTAAATTTAAATATAAAATATTATTTTATTATTAAATATCAATTCAAGTTGGGTTAAAATGAATTTACAAAAATCTTATTTAAAATTTACTTGTATAAATATAGCTGTCGAGCTAAACAAATAATCCAATCTTTTAACAGATTCTATGAATTAAATATTCCAAGTATTACTTCAATAACTTGAGATAAAGTGTGTCATATCTTAAAAAAAAATCATAAATTCAAAATTAACATTATGAAAACAGAATACCAAAACACTTACTAGAAAAGCAGAATGATAGGTGAAGGGTACCCGATACCTTGCACATTCTTTCTCCATCTTGTTAACGTATATTAAATGTATTATTTGATATCTTAGTTTTTCTAGAAGTCCTTTACTCGTTATCGTAACAATTGTAAAATAACACTTATGAATACTTTCCGTCAGTATCTCAAATGGGACATTTGTATTTTGTAAAAAGCCTATAACTCAAAATACCATTTAGATCTGTCCAAACTGATGTGTTTCAAAGTCGAAGTTAATATGCTTACTCTTGACTTTCGAAACTAAGTTGCCCTTTAAGCGTCAATAATTGTACAAAAATACAAAAATACAAAAGTACGAAAAAAAAAAAAAAAAACCCTTTTATAGTAGTTTCTATTTTGTTGAAGAGGGGCAAACTCTTGCTATTGCCCAACCCTGTTTCGTTTAATGGACCATCGGATATACATTCCAGCTGCTGCTGCTGTTCCAAACTTCTTTTCTCATTTTGATTTAAAATTTTTTCTTATAATATTTAAATTTAAAAGTGAGTATCGAATATATATCATTTTTTAAAAATATTTTTATATATTTAAAAAATTATATTTTTAATATCGTACAACAAATATTTAAAAAACAAATATTTTAGAAAACAAAGTTTTTCTTACACTCTTCATATACACAATTCACTAAAATATAGAGCAAAATATTAAGGGATTAAGTCCATTAACAAAAAAAATAAAGGAAAAACCTATTCTAATATTATGTTTACATTGAAGAAATCAAAATATGCGAAAAGTTTTGATTTTTTTTTTTTTTAAAAAAATTGTTTGGAAGAGAGAAGATGGACAATAGTTTTTTTTTCTCTTTTTTCTTTTTTTCTTTAGCTGGTTTTAATAAAATTGAAATTTTAAATTGGAACATGGCTTTACATGGTACTAAAATTGAACCAGTGAATCAAAGAAAATGGTTACTGATTTTTCTTAGCAGATGAATCCAAAGATTTTTCGTCTTATGTAGCAATCATTCATCACTATTCTTGATGAAATAGAAAGTTAAAATGGAGCCCAAAAATTGACCCTTTGTTTCTTGGAATTGTATAGCTGTGTTCCAATGTTTATCCAAGATTTTTTTTTTTTTTCTAGCCAACCAAACACTAATCAATCGAAACTAATTATACAATTAAATAATTACAATATATATGATCACATCTCCATTGAAGTAGCTCTTCTTTATTTCCAAATAAGTTTGTTAACAAATGCTCTAAAAAGTTATTTAAAATTATAATTAATATGATATCTTCACTCAATATATTAAATATGATATAAACTTATTAATTACTGTATTTAATATAATATTATTAATTTATTGATTTATTTATTTAAAAATTATCTTAAAAACATTATTTAAAAAAGACCCTTTCTAAAAATATCAATCTATTTCATGGCCACTAATTCAGAAATGTCTTTAATAATCAAACTATTCAATTAGTTGACTATTATGTTTTAAAACAATTTAATTGGTTGACTTTATGACAATTGTCAACTCTCTTTAAAGTGTCAAAAATTACTGGCTGAGGTCGTCTTAAAGATGAAGCAACAAAGATGGTTGCGAAAGCAATGTGCGCATAATTTTAAGTACGCGACGGCTTGGATAGGATTTTAAATTAGTTTTTTATTTAGTCCCTATTAGGGATTAGGTTTTATTGAAAGCAACGGCAATTGTCAATTAGCCTAATTTTCAAGCTAACGCTAACATAGCTAGTTTTGTCATGCACTATGACCTAAGTTTTGTTTGATTGCTATAGTGTTATTTTTTTGAGTACCAAAATAATTATGACGTGAGAATACGATAAAAGATCATAAGTATTAAAATTTTAATTTTAAATTTATTAGATATCGGTTATTAAGAGTGGTTTCATGAATTATCTGAGTTAAGAACTAGTTTAATATTACTATTTGAAAAAATTTTATGTCAAAAAATATATAATTAAAATGTAGTCGAAAGACTTTTAAATATTTAGTATTATTAAAAAAAATACTATAAAGAATTAAAATATTAAAAATATATATATTTAAAATAATAAAAGTAGTTTATTTTTTGCAGGAGTCAAAGCATAATCATTTTTCTTTTTAAATAGGCTTAATGGATAAGCATTTGCTACCAATGGGGAATTTTTTTTTTTTTTTAGAATACAAGAATAATAAAATCATTTTATTCAAAAGCTAATTTTCAAATCGTAAAAGTTTCATGTTCTTGATTGTTTTGTTTAGGTTATCAAACTATTATTGATTTTATCCACAAAAATTAAATTTTTATCCATTTAACATTGCGTTTTACGTTAAAAAATAATTTTTAATATAAAAATTTATGCCAATAGCAATGCTAAAAAGACATAATATCAAGATTAATTAAAATGTTATTTTACTTGATTATTATAAGATTTTAGTTTTTTTTGGTTAATTAATTGAACAAAGTTAGTGTAAAAGGTGTAGTTATTATTAAATCATTATCTTGATCACACGCAGTGAACCTTTGAGAGAAGTGTAGCTTAATTTGTTTAATTTGCAAGTTAATTTATACGACCATATATATATATATATATGTAACTAGCAATAATAAGGGCTTCCGATTCATGATTTATTTCATGTAAATCCTTTTTAAATTTACAATTTTATAATCCAATATTATATATAAATTGGAGATAAAATTATTGTTACGTGACGAATCAGAATCATTCTTCGTGTGAACTTTAAACTCCACTTGTGGACAAAAAAGCAGTGCTAATTGATGTTACTTAACAATAATTTCGAGAGACTTGAAATAAACAATTTTTTGCCATTTTCTTTTTAAAAAAAAATAAATAAATAAATTGGGTGATAAAAATCAAGAATGTGTTGCCACCCCAATAGTAAATGAAAAAACGATGGTGAAAAGAAATTTTGATTACGTAAACAATGATGTTTATGCATTTGTTTTATTTATTCTTGTCAATCAATTATTGTTTGAATTATTATATCTTAAATTTTTCTTAAAAGAAAATAAAATTATTGCCATATAAAAAGACATGTGATGATAAACGTCAATAAAAGTGAATCTATATTCCTTCATCTTCATCTTCATGGATCAAATTACAATTTGAATTCCTTTTTTTTAATTTCGTTATCTAAATCAAGACCTTTGTGTCATTTTATTATTTTAAAAATATTAAAAATATTATTTTTTAATAATATTATATATTTTATAATTAATTTTAAATAAAAATTATTTTTATTAAATAAATAATAATTTAAGTCAGATTGAATCGAATAAATGAATGGATTAGAATAAAGTAATTTATTTTTGAATAATGATCAATTTTTTATCCAAGAAAGTTCTGGATGAACACGACTTGACTTGATCAAGTAGTGTGTGTGTTTTTTTTTTTTGAAACTAACTCTTTGAATCAAAGACGTATTCACTTTATAACAGAATCAAAAGCCCAAATTCTGTACTTTAACCACAAATTTTTTTCCCATATATCCGATCCTATTCTGAGGTTTAAATCCCTAAATGCATAGAACTAATTGCTACTTAATAATGCACAATTTGCTTAAACACCTCAAAAAAAAAAAAAAAACACTTCATTTATTCATGGAAGTCTTGCCTCTGACTCAGATTCATCCTTTAGGGCCAAGTATCAGGATCCAAGAGTCGATCTGTTTTCAAAATTGTCAATTAACTTTAATGAAAATACGAATAGTCTCGATCTGTGACTCAGACAAGTTCCAAACAACACCTAGACTTTTTTGAAGGGATCCTAAAGAACTAATGGAAATGAAAAGTCTTCCATCCGCCTATGGTGCTTCTGGAATCTGGACCATCCTTTATATAAAGCAAAACCACCAGAATTAAGCAGCCATTTGCTAGGCATAAAAGGCTAAACCAGAACAAAGAATTCAATTTGTTGCAATCTAATGACTTGGAAGGTTGAACCGGGCTTCTAAGGCCTACCAACTAGACTTTTCTATTCAATTCCAAGATTTGACACATAACTGAAACTGATGCCCTCTTTTTCAACTAGTGTTGCTAGGCATGGACGACTCGAACTACAAGGCTATCGAGGACCCAACCTAGCTTAAAATTTACTACTCAGACTCGAATATAAGCACGTATAAGCACCAGACATAAATTTATTTATTTTTTTAAGATTTTTTTTATATTTAAAAAGTTTTTGAAGATCATATCTTTACTTACATTTAAATATATGTCGGGTTAAAAAAATTAAGAACAGAAACAATATAGCTTAAAACATTTTAGATACAGATAAAAATCATGAATAAATAGGGTAGATATATGATGATATAAGATAAATTAAATCATTTTCCAATGTACTAGAAAGGACCAAAAAATCTTAGAGTTTGAGGTTAGAAAAGGGTTAAAAACGAAATATACCGCTGCCATTGCCCGGGAGAATATGTCTTATTGGTTTAAGTTTTGCTTCAAATGATAACAGCATTATCAATTTACATGGTATTGCAGTGAGGCTGGCAAGTCATTTAAAAGGCGCTCAAAGTACCAATGTAGAGAAAGAGCACCATTTTGGATCAGTAACATGCAAGAGAAGCTTTCAATTACATCTAACTGTTTAACAGTCAAATGGCACACTTTGAATGATTTACTAAGAAAATAAACAAATGACTGAACTCATCAACTTTAGGAATCAAAAACTAATAAGCAACCAACTCATATAGTGATTATTGAATATAGCATTCAAGAGTAAAGTTTTTTAAGCTATAAGAAAGCAAACAATTCAATTCATACTATTAAGTACCTAACTAGCATAGTTTGCAAAACTATTAATAATAATATGAAGCAAAGTTCTGCATTCCGCTCATAGTACTTCCAAATTTTGTAGTAACTAGAATAGGTTAACGGTACTGAACATGGAATGTCTAGCAAAATTACATTTTCTTTGAAGAGGTTCGAATAACATTTCCTGTTAGCTTTATTCTGCCTGCAAGCTTCTGTATATTACTAATATCACATTTTTTTCCACACGGGAAGATGGACTCATTGCTATCCAAACCATTCTAAGATATTCGGCAAGATTCATATGCAGTCAAGCCAAAGCCAAACCAACTTTGCAACTAGCCTACATCAAATGGATGCCATGCTAACATGCCTATTTTCAACACGGTGCATTACACTTGTTGGCAATAATGAGGAAGGCAAACCAGCAAAAAAAATCAATTTAGGTTACTCATTCGCCTTTTTTTTTTTTTTTTGCATCAAACCGTCCTTGCTTTTTTCCCACTAAGAAGATTCCACCGTCTTCATTATGAATGACAAGACTCTGCCACACTCTGCTCAATTACCTAATCCACAACAGGTATAATAATGCATAATCAACCAACACAAGAAGGACATAGACATTAATAGTACACAGTAGCAAAGAAATCCACCCAAACCAGTCATAGTCTCTATGACATGTAAAGGTGAGAATTAGATGGCACAGGCCTCCTCAGGTTTTAAATTTTCAGTCATTGTGTTTCAATCCGAGTTGGGTTTCAAACAAGTCAGAAGATCTTTTGCCTTTAGCTTGACTTTGATCGCAATTTACTTAGAAAACAGATAGTTATTCAATTGGATTCAGGATCAAGTTCGGTTTAGTTCACTTTAAGTTCAGGTTTGAGTTCATTACAATTGATTATTCTAGTAAATTAGAGGGATCATATTGGTTTTAAGAAAATTGGAAAGACCAATTGGATCAGTTCACCATATATCACCTCTAACCACCCAGAATTACAGGACTATGTAGCAGGCATAACCAACCAATTTTATAAGATGCGAGGTTCACTAAAATGGAAAATATTTTTAAGCGCATAATAGAAAACGACAGACGTTACAAACAGAGATCATACATTTTACATTTTTACAATTGCAAAACAACTCGAGTTTACCAAACAAGAACCTAGAATCTATTATAGGCACACGCACGTGCAGAAATACAAATACAAGTGGCAGGAATTGCTGTCGGATTTTCACCATGCAAGTGCACATATTACAACAAATAATATAATTCTAAAATAGTATTGATCTCAGAGAAATTGATACCATATTAAGTATTAAAATTAAAACAATTTAATCTTATTCGAATAAATGATTAATAATAATAATAATAACAATAAAGAAGCAAATAATAAATACTAAAAGCCTAAGATTACAATTTTGCTCAATACTTCATTTGAATAAAACCCGAAAAACCCTACTCTCTTAATGACAACAAGTTGTTAACTTAAAGTTCTAATTTATTTATAAATATCTTCCAATAATCTTATAAAAATATTTATGTTGATCAATTTACTATATTCTATATTAATTAAATTAAGAAAAACTCATTAAACTTAAACTTTAATTTGATTACATATGGCATGCTCATATATTTCTATTGAACATGCAGATCAAATTCATCCTAATAAATGAATATGCAAAATATGTCATTCAATCCAAGTCTAAACACTAAATTCCCTTTTCTAAGTTCATCAAAGTTACCAAATTAATCTAATTGGTAATTAAGCAATTAGAACATTAAGAACAAAGATTGAACAAAAACTAAAATATCATTAAATCAAGAAAAAATAAAATAATTCAAATTACATATTGAGTTCCATTGTAACCCTAGAAAAATAAATTTAATTCATAATAAATAATAAAAAATATAGAACCAAGGAATTTCACCATCATAAATAATACAAGAAAGATAACAAGAGTAAAAGGAAAGAGAAAACTAACAGTTATTAAGTCTTCATTCTTCAAGCTTCTCTAAAATCTCTCTAACTTCTTAAATATTATGGTGGCTTCCCTTCTCTTCAGAAAACTAGAGAGAAATAAAACTATAGAGTATCTGGGATGCTCCTAATTCTAATCCTAAGAGTCCCATTTATAGGCAAAACTCTGAAGAGAAGAAACTTGGTCTCTAAGTAGCTTGAACAAATTATATTTGGAAACTACCAAACTTAATCACTTTGCTTGATTGAATCTACTTTACTTCTTCATTTAATTGTTGCACTTTTAGAAACTCCTTTGAGTTTTGACCTGCAAAAATATGAAACACATTTAAATAACTAAATACTTAAAATATAAGAAAAGTAAATAATATTAAATTAACAATTATTATAAATAAATAAAATTTAATTAACAATCTCTTAGACTTAGCTAATTTTATGCAAATGATGAGATTAAATAACTTTATTTTATAGAGTTTGGAGTACCAAAACGATCTTACAATCCTAAGAAGCATCGCAAGCACGCTCCTATTTGTCCAAAGGCATCCTTGTTATCCGCTCTAGATCCATCTTGCAACTCTCCCTCAAATCCTTTAGTGCAGTGTAACCGGCTTGCTGCCAAACAGAGTGCAATTATATCCATCACAAATGACATTATACATGAAAAATGCTATTCGATATTGAAAATTAGGAATCTTAGGAATTTAGCTTGATAATTTGTAGCAATGAACTCCAGTACTGAAGCATTGATAAGAGATAATAAGAATCAGAGAAAGTTCAAATACCAAGAGATAAGGGATTAAGGGCAAAAAAGTTAAATGTGGTGGGTTTTAAAACAAAGCCTTGTATTAAACTGAGTTCTTTAGATCATTAAAGCAATTTCTGAAACAAGAAAAAAATTAAAAAAAAAAAAAACAGGCACAATCTGCAGAGCAAGTGATTTAACAAATAGATCATAGTACTAAAGCATGGAAAATAAAAATCTAGAATAGATCAGACTTACAAGCTGGTTACTTTCATGAACGAATATATCCTCCATGTTAAGGAAGAGTGATCTCCAACGACCTGTGAGATCAGATTCTAATTTTGAAGATTCATTGGCATTTTCCTGGCTATTAATGTCAGCCTGTTTCCCCCTGCCGCTTTTCTGAACTAAAATGCTTGCCTCTTTCTGACTTTTCTTCAAGGCTGGGAAATTGTAGAACATATTAATACAGAAAGGAACATGTAATGTCACCATTGCAACCAAAATAAACCTATGGAAACTTAAGAGCCAAAGCTAGCTTATTCAACTTACAATCTATTCGACCCTTAATATCCTGATAATGAAGGTCCGACCAAATATAAGCAGCTGATTATCAACGTAAAACAAGAGTAACACATTAGAATGTACATTACAAGATAAAGCATTCTTATCAACAAATGTAGCAAAATGACAAATCCAGGGTAAGAAGCTAAAGTAGTTACCTTTCAAGCAAAAAGAACAAGAGCAAGCTTTGAGCATATCAACGCCAGGATTCAAATTCAGGCAACCATCATTGTTGAGTCCCGCACACCTTCCCAACTCAAATGACCTAGAACCCTGCGATGACGACTTAGGCAACATCGACCACTCGATGCACCCGCCTTTACTTGAAGCCAGCCTACCATCGCCCAGATCCTTACTCTCATTCCTACAACCATCATTCAATGTATGCGCTACTTCTGTAACAACTTGCTGTAACTGATCATCACCAATATCAGACAAATCAAACCCTTGTTTAACCTGACTAACATTGTCATTAACCGACACCAAATCCTCTTTTGATGCATCAACTTCGCCACTACAAGTAGGCGAAAAGCTAGGGCTTGGTTCAAGTTGGGGTTTTTTAGCTTTCTCTTTGATCAAATTTTCGACATCTAAACAAACTTGTCTTGTAAACTGGGAATCTGCTCCTTCTTTAGAATTAAAGACTAAATTATCCGAAATCAACGAAGACCGTCTTTTAACCGATCGATTCGTAATGTCACCCAAAATCGGACGGACTTTGGGTTTTCCGTCCGTAAAATTACCTTCGCTCCTCATTGAGAAATTTTTTTTTTTTTTAAAGAAAAACCAATTCAGCTTAAGTTTGCTAAAAACAAAATAGAATTAAAATAAGGGTTCATCCAAAAAGAAAGGAAAATTTAACAAGCAAAACAGGGTTTCAGGGATACTGAGAACTGACCTGATTGATAAGCGAAATTGAAAGAAAATAATAAAAAAATAACAAAAAAAAAAGTTTAAAATGGAAAATAAAATGAATGAGCTTTTGTGATAGCGGGAATCACGGGGAATTTGAAGTTTGGTATGGGCTTCATTTGTTCGAAGAGTAGTAATGTTCTAAGGTGAGTTTTAAGGGTCCGATTACTTGTCCGATCCTAACTTTTACGGGTTGAATTTAAATTTTATTTTAAATTTAAATTAATGTAATTTAATTTAAATTATTATTTTATAATAAAATATTTTTATTTAAATTTAATTATAAAATTTATAAATATTAATATAAAAATATTATATTACTAATATAATAAATAGTAAAATAAACTTTCACAATGACTTAAACTTAGATAAAAACAGAGAGGTTATGATAGGGCTGCATACAATTAATTCCTTTTATGCAGGCAATCCACAAGCTCACGAAATGGTTAAAAAAGTGTTCCAAATGAGAAATATTTGCAGGGGAACTGATCGATGCATTTGATCTCCCACCTCAGTTTACACAGGCCCCCAATTGCATGTACTCTCAGAGGCAATATGTGCTCAGTACAAAACAGCAAGTTGGATTCCATTTGACTTGAGAAAACAATATCCAAGTTTAACCTTAAGCAATTTGTGAGTGCCAAAAACTAGAGAGAACAAACAAGTGGGTTCCACATTAGATAGAATTATTTTAGTTTTTTTGTCAAGCTAAATTCAGGTTCAAATCAAATCAGCTTTTGAAGAAAAAAAAGAAAAAAAAAAAACAGGTTTATAGGTTAGGTTTACGAAGAACAATGTGCTGAAGCTTGAAAACAATGTTGTTCAAACTGCATCGAAGAACTATACATATGTATGTATATATATATATATATATATATATATATATATAATATACACAGACACACACATTAATGGAAGATAAGCAACCATAGCTAAATTTACTTGTAGCATGTTTAGTTTCCCGTGATGCGGTTAGGTTAACAAACAGGGAACATGAAGTCAATAGACTTTCTGACTGTATGTAACAAGCAATGATGACACGACAAGAATGACCCAAAGCGAAGTTCTACAGGTGCCAACTCAGGGTATATCAAATTCTTTGGTACACAATGAGACATTAACCTGGAAATTGGAAACCAGAAATTGGAAAAAGTTGATACAGATGTTAAAATTCAAACTGCAAAATTATATATCACCTCTTAAGAATGACAAAATCAAGTTCAGTTATGGCAGTCCTTGCGCACCTCATTAAATGGATTGACCTATAACGCATTAACCTGACTGTAAAACAGGAAGCATGATCTTTTAAGCATGTTCACCAAGGAGCCACAAATACGTGCATGGCTGTAACACCCTCCAGTTTCAAGGCACCTCCGATAGAATTCTTGAAAAGGAAACAACCGGTGAAGAAACTGAGTAGAAAAAATGATATAAACTACCTTGAAATCAACAATGTGCGACAGATCATAATGCAGATGATTGAATCCTGAATGTTCACTTGAACTCCTCCAATCCATTTTTGACACTTCAAAAACTGATCTATTTCCAACTCTTCGAAATTTACAACCAATCTATTTCCAAGCCAAACCTTATCATGCTTATATTTAATCATTACAAAGCTTTACAAATCTAATTGGCCTGCAATTTGAGGTATGCAATTCGAGCTGCTTCACTTTTCTGTCTGACATCCTCGTACATTTTCAGAGAGGCCTCAGAGAATTTGTTTAGTTTATCAAGAACCCGAGTCAAACTTGCCTGTATGCAGCACAAGTTTGAAGATACATCATCAGTTGTATCACCATCCGTTACCGTGTTAAGACCATCTTTGCTCTCTGATTCTCCGTTGTTTGCATCGACCGATTTCTCTTTCTTCTGTAGCTGTTCTTCTTGTTGGCCCATTAGATGACCGATATCAGATAAGAAGGCTTTGATGGCAACACTAAGTTCCTCAGCTGGCAAAGCTTTTATCCCGGCTGACCACTCACGACACAGAACAAATATCGGTGGTCCAAATCCCAGATATCGACGAGGAGAGAATGGATTCCTATTCTTTGAACGCTCCTGCGGTTCTATGATGCAGTTTTGCAGCCAGCCATTCAGAGCTTCCAAATAAGATGCATGGCTATTGACCCAGTCCGTAAAGCTTATGCCAAAGTATTCAATCTCCTGCTGAAGTTGAACCATAATCTGCCTGAGCGCATCTCCTTGTGGCGCATCTGTTGAGTTCCTTGAATGGTATGCCAGTGAGATGGTGATATACTGTGAATGATGGCATTCAAGCATTGCCTTCCACATCCTGAGTAATCTGCAAAGACAAGAATAAGTTTAGTCAAGATATGGATATCAACGATCGAGAATACTCGAGCTTTCCGGTGCATATAGCAGTAAAGTGTTCAAAATTTTCTGATTTAAAGGATTTCACTCACCCCTGAGTTAATTCTACAAGTTGTGGCTGCAACTCCTCATCTCTCATTTTTTCAATCCGCTTTGATATGGTATTAACAGAATGAAGCGCCACTCTAATTCGGGAGTGCAGATCCTTTACAACTGCCCGCGTTTTATCAATCACTTGAGTCCTAAGATCCTTCGCGAACTGGTGCCTAAGCTGATCACACTTTCGATCATACTCCTTCCTGATAGATTCACTGGCCTAAAGGGTGCAAAGAAGCAAACAAGTAAGGGGATAGAATGACAATACTACTTATTCGAGGACCTAAAAGCAACAACGGCTAATACTGTTAGATATCGAATAAAGATGCTCAGAAAACTTTATTGATATTCCTAACACTTTTCTCCAACTCACAAAGAGGCACCGATTAATGTGCTAGCTCACCTGCACTTGATCTAAAAATCACCTAACAGAGATTCTGTACAACCTGATCAAGCTTTGCATCAGAGAAGAAAACTAAGAGGAAAGAGAAAAACTAAGGAGATGCTTCATCATACAAAGCATGTGTCTACCGTGACCTGAAAAAGGCCCCTTTCTAAATATAAAGCAGATAACAAACATTTTGAACCTACTGAAAGAAATTTGGAACCATTACGACTGTCATTTCAGAAATCGAATGAAGCATTAAGGAGTAATAGCGCTTGTGGCACAGAAGGAAGATGCATGAGGATACAAGCTAATCACATTAGCCACCCTATGCCAATCTTTTGGTAGGACTGCAGAGACAAATCCAGATATAAATATCTTATAACTTTTTGTCGTTACACATTCAATGCCCTGTAGCTTTTGGAAATATAAGTTAACTACATAAAAGTAAGCTCCAAATGAATGAAAACATTTCCTTTATTAATTGCAAAGACAACAATTAATTTATTCAGCCAGGTATCTTGCATGAGTAAGCGTTCAGAAATTTTTAAAATTTCAAGTTGGTAAAGCGTATGCATGTCAATGTTTAACCATCATGTCATCAGCATTCAATTTTTAAAGCAATCCTGCAATTCAGATTGATTATGCTTCCGTGCAGTATGATGCATGGGCAAAACAAAATTTCCCTAGCATCATAACAGAGAAAAAAAATACACACATCCCCAAAGGTCTACCTCTAAAACAACACGTTGGCTAAGCCAAACAAGAAAAAAAGATGAAAGATAAAAGGAATTGCATATAGGACCTATAAGTATTATTGAGAGGGAAAAAAACATATAGTACATCTAATCAATTCCGAGTTTCCTTCACATAGTATAATTACTCAAGCAACGAGGTCATCATCTTTTCATTATGTACATACCAAACAACAGATCATGAAAAATACTAATATTCTCCTCTTAAAATAATACTCCAAAAGGTTATTGTTAATGCAGACTCGAGAATTCAGAATTAAATATATAAAGAGGTTATACATATATATATATGTTATATTAAGAATTTACAACGCCTTCTTAAACAGCTTAAATTCTCAGGTATAAAAGAAAAATAATCCTTTATGTTCCAAAATAAAACCAACAATGAACTTAGAAGCTATAATACGAAACGAACATAGTCCTCTGGATGTTTAAGAGTGTGCGTTTGTGTGTGTGTGTGTGTGTATAAATACATAGATATAGATATAGATATAAATACAGATACAGATACAGATGTAGATGTAGATATAGGTATAGATATAATGTATGTAGTCTAGCATACAAACAAGATATTCACCATTAAATATGTTGAGTGGTTTCAGTAAGTACCTTCACTTCATCATAGAGTTTTCTTTCCCATGCATACAGTCTGTCCAAGGTGGATGAATGACTACCAGCAATCATGCAGAACTCTTCAATAAAATCACTTCCACTGTCATCAGCATCATCTTTAGATGCTGGGGCTAGTGGATTCCTGGATGATGAAGACCTTGAAGATGCTGACCTCTTCCAATGTATGATTTTAGTTACATGTTGTACCGGCTCTATGATATTATGACACAAGAAAAGAATGACACCAATTATACGTGGTCAAGTAAAAAGGTTCAACAAGTAAAAATCCATTAGGTTGAAAAAGACTATCCTTCAATTGACTGTACGCTATACAGATTATTACCATAACTAACATCTGGTAAATCAATACCATAATCGGAGAACAAAATCTGTAAAGAATAGAAATAGAAAAGACAAAAACAAAAACAAACAGTTGAAACTTATTTCTGTCTGCTAGAGTAGCAATCAATCCACCATAAAAAAGTTATTGACTAATCCTACCTTATGCAAGAATGCAAGGAGAGTATTCTACAACTACTGCCAAAAAAAAATGCAGAATATCAAGATTGTAGTACGCTATTTCTCCAGAGGAATAAACTTATTGTGACAGCAAGAAGGCCACACAAAGAAGCCAGAACTTACCGTGAGAAACCAGTGACGTCTTTCCACGGCAGCAGGAAGGTTGCAAAGCTGACAGAAAAGCAGAGGATCCCCCTACAACAATTGATTTGAGCATAAGATGCTAGTAGACGAGGAATCAGTAGTATATGTAGCACTAGCATTGAATAGACAATAAAAAAACCTGAATCCATAATTAGAAGTTCAATGAGAAATAAACCGTCCCTCATGGACAAAAAAAGATTACCTTCGGCTTCTGAATATCCAACCCTGATTTTGTTAGACTCAAGCATCCGGGAGACTTCTCTGCCTGCTTCGGAGGCTCGGAAGAAACGATGTTCGATATCCTTTATACTTGAAAGAAAATCCTTAGCTCTGTGGGTTATAAACTCAGAAGGATCTTCTCTTTCTGCAGATAAATCTTTATCTGCAGCAGCCTTTTCCCTCTTTGAACTTGATTGTTCAAGTGCACCTTTGCCCTCCAAAGTTTCGCCTGGCCCATTGACATTATCTTCCACACCTAGCTGCCCCACTTCCTTGTCATTTGTCTGCCTAGTACCATCATTTCCTCCTCGTAATCCAATCGAAAGCATATCATGGTCCATTGAACTACCGCGACTATACTTACGAGTTGCTGAACTATTGGACTTTTTGACGGCTTTTTTCTCCGATTCTGACCACCAAGTTCCTTCATTCAGCTCATTATTTTCATCCGAACCACCATGATCAATCCCTTTGCTCCTAATCTCTCTCCACCCTCTCAAATCCTCAAAATCCACATCAAGTCCATTACTATTCCCCACAAATCTAAAACTCTCACAGTCATCAACAGGGTCAAAAAAATCCCAAGAAGAGCCTGACTCAAAAGGAGGAGGTGGAGGTGGAGGCAGCGGCATTGGCATTGCCAGTGACTCATCCTCCACAGAACAAACATTAGTGGGATTAACCTTAACAGTCACAGCAGCACTATTCCCTGCTCTCATGTAATTCAAATTCGTGGTTACCGGTGAAATGGGACTCTCATTATCCAATGGTGAATCAGAAACATCAGCTCCTAAATGAGAAGGAGATGGCGAAGGGTAGGAGGAATGGGAAGGGGTTTTGTCAAGCTCAGTAGCTGAGGTTAGTAGAGAAGACTCTATCAATATCTCAGCTTCAGCAAATCTCCTTAGAGCTACACCAATATTTCTAAGAGATTGAATATAAGAAACATGAGCAGCCGCAAGAGCATACCTCCAATCAATAGCTTGCTTTATGAATCTCCTTCTCTCTTTACATAGACGCAAGGCTTCATTTTTATCAGCTTTTGAGCTTCCACTGCCCATTTTTTTCCTTCACCAACAATAAAACGACCTAGTTCATGAACCCATTTTTCTAGTGACTACATAGAAACAAAAAAAAAAAAAAAACCAACTTTGGGTAAACTTGAGGAAGTCCTTTTAGTAAAAGAAAAAAAAATTGGAGAAGAAACTCTGTCAAAACCAGCAAAAAAAAAAAAGAAAACAAAAGAGAACAGAGCAAGCTTTTTCTCGGGAACAAAGGCAGAAGGGTTAAAACACAAAAACGATAAACCCAGTTTAAGAAATGTTTTATACTGGCGTTTAAGACAAGAAAATGAAAATGAAAAAGAGAAATGAAAGAGAAATTTGTTGGACTTAAATAATAGGAAAAGAGCAAAGAAAAAAGAACCCAAAAAAAAAAAAAACAGAGGAGCACTAGTTTTCAAACAAAGAAAAACAGATAGACGGGAAAAAGAAATCCCCCAAGAGAAAATGCAGAAGAAAGAGTGTTCGGCGGTGTAATAAAATCAAGCACGTTAATGGATGAAAAGCTAAGAAGAATCCAAATGAGAGGTTCCAAGTTTGAACCTTTCGGAAAAAAAAAAAAAACAACCTGAAGCAATTTTGGAGAAGTTTTGCAGAGAATGCCCAGTAATGAAAACGAAGATTTTTTGCAGAGACTGTGAACAAGGAAATGAGAGAAGATTGAAATGACCAAAAGAAAACAAAAAGAAAGGAAAAGCCAAAAATAAAAATAAAAACACTAAAAACAGAGGAATCTGATATTAGTGGATACAGAGAGAAGGAGGCTGCCTCGTTTTGTGTGTTATTTCTTCATTCATTCCAATCCAACTTAATTCTATTCACACCCGGTGAAATTAGTAAATAATTAATTATTCATATAATATATTATTAAAAATAACTTAAAATTTTCAATTATTTTTAAATTAAAAACAAAATCGGATAATTAAAAGTGAAAAAAAAAAGTGTAGGGAACAGCGGAAAGATTAAGATATATGCACGTACAATTTTTTGAAAAGAGAAAAAGAAGATTAAATAAATTAATAAATAGATATAATATTATTTTTTAAAAAAATTAAATTATGATTGTAATTTTATAAATTTATATTATTTATTTTATTATTTAGTCGAGTGAAATATATTATTTATAATTATTAAATATAATTAATTAATTATATTTTTATATTGTATGAATTTATAAGAATATTTTAAAGATCGTATTGTTAAGTGATGAATCCATATTATAATTGTAAGGTTATAAAAAAATTATTTTTTAATATTCAATTTTTAAAATTATTTATATTTAATATTTGTATCACATATATTTAAATGTAATATATGAGATATGACTTTTAAATATATTACGTAGGATTATTATTTTCTCTCGTAAAATTTTATTTAATAATTTTTCATATTAAATATTTAAAGGTATAAAAATAATTATTTTGTGCTATCAACTATTTAAAATTAGCAACTAATGTGACGTTTTCTTTAAATTAAAAAAAAAAAACTACATTGATAATTGTTCTTTTGTCCTTGAGGAAGCTATTTTGAAAGATATAAATTTAAGTAATCTTCTGCATTCCTATTTTTGGACGAAATTAATGAATAGCTAATTATTTATATAATATTTTACTAGAAAATAAAAAAAGTATTATAAAATAACAATTAAAAAAGTACAAAATAGTGAAAAAATAGATAACTGCAAGTACAATTTTTCAGAAAAAAAAAAGAAAAATAATAGTGAACAAGTGGATATAATTTTATTTTTAAAAAATAAATTATTAATATAAACTTATGAATATATATTTTTTTGATTTAATTTTATAATTTTTTAATATCAAAATTCAATAAAAATGTTATTAATAATATAAGCATTTAATTTTAAATAAAAATATCATTTTTAATAATAATATTAAATAAAAAATATTGTTAAACGAAAACAAAACTTTTACTATTAAAAAAATTATTAAGAGAAAATTACCATTTTATTGAAGAGAATTAGAAAAAGAAACCGCATTTATGTGCAAAGTGTTGCTAATAAGTGTGTCAGATGAGAAGAATGCTTGTTATTTACTTATTTTACATTCAGAAGTGTGCAGATTGACATATTTGCCCTTTTATGTTTCTCGAGAGGGACCCCCTAACGGCTCCTTAATATCCGGGTTTTTGGGGAACTGCAGTTGCCTTTTTTCTCCTTTTCTGCATAAAGGCTAAATAAAAATGTACGAGTCATTGAGTCTTATTTAAAAATTATTAAATATATATTTTTTATAATAACAATAATAATGATAATATTATTATATTAAATATAATAAATAATAGTTTTATTTATTATTTTTAATTCATTTAGACGAAGATACTATCACATAAATTAATCTTAAATAATACCTTCAAGATGTTTACGAGTAAAATTTATTATATTATTATATTTTTATTATCGAGTGTTCTACGAATTTTTTTAAAATATTTAAATAAATTAAAAATAATAAATAAAATTATAAATAATTATATTTAATATAATATTATTATTATAAATAATATATTATTTAATCGTTTATATATCATAAAAAATAACAACATTGTACTAAATATAATATTTAATAATTTTATTCATGATTTTTTATACATTGAATATTGTTACATGCCTTAAAGCACTATCATTATTTATTATATAAGTAATAGGCTTTGATGAAGGCATTATTTTAAAAATTATTTAATAAATATTTTAGAAAAAATATTACATTTAATTATTAATTATACTTTTTTTCTTTAAAATTTAAATATTACCTTCATTCATTTCAACAAACACTGAACAAACTTTTTTATAATAATATCTTAATAAAAAATTAAAAATAATAACTAAAATTATCAATTATTATATTTAATATATTAATTAAATTTAAAAAATATAAAATATTCGTTAATAAAACTCAATATGAAAACGAAAGGTATATTATATATATTCATACTTTTCTTAACTGTGGTTTTCCCCCAAACTGAACTCATTACTCTCGTCTTTTCATGTTTCCTTGACGAGATAGTGATTGGAATATTCAACAATATCCAACAAAAGTAAAAAAAAAAAAATTGTATATATTTTTTAATATTATCTGTTCTTGATTTATTTTTTATGAACAATTGTTTTATGACCGACATAAAAAGAAAAATATATATTTAATAAAATATATTTAAAAATAAATAATAAATAAAATATTATTATTTTATAAATTTTATTTATAATATTATTTATCATCGATATATAAAATATTTATTTTTATTTTTTAGCACAAAATTATTATGATGACGATAGTAAATTTAGAAAAAATATAAAAAAGGGTATCAATAATTTAAAAGAAAAAAAGGAAATGTCCATTACTTTGATTAGAAAATATGTACATTTATATTTTTCTTCAAATAAATTTGTGGAAAATTTTATCAACATTAACTTTTTTAAATTTAATTTAGACTTATCTTCTTACTCAATTTATATTTAGATAAGAGAATTTTCCTAGTTTTAATTTAGATAAGTAGTAAACATCTGCATTACTTTTCAGTAGTGATTAAGATGTCTCGCCATGTTATCCAAAAATTAAAAAGGCCAAAGAAAAGAAAATCAGTATGGGCTTGGGATTGTCGTAAAAGGGAACAGAGTCTTAAAAACTTGGTGGAAGAATAGGCCACTGTCAAAGATTATTATTATTATTATTATTATTATTATTATTAATTAAAACTAATTATTGAAGGGTTGATTTGATAGGTTTAATTTAAATTATTAAATTTTAATAAATATATTTTTAAAAAATTTTAAATTTATCTAATTTAATTCGAATTATTTATTTATTTAAAAATTTTATTTTTATTTAAATATAATTATAAAATATATAAATATTAATAAAAATATTTTTTAAATAATAAAATAAATTTATCGACAGGTCTGAGTTCACCTTGAGCCAAGCTGGAAGAAAAATTTTGGGCTGTGACTAACTTAATTTTTATTTTAATAGCAATTGAAGGACATAATTTTCTCTGGGAGATGGGTAAAGAAAAAAACTGAGAGATTGAATGCTACTTTAACATTTGCCCAAAGGGCCAAATGGGAAAAGAAAATACCACTTCTATATATATATAAAAAGAGAGAGACAGAGAGTAAATAATTTTATTTTTTAGTTAAAGGTGGAAAGGAACACATGTTATGCACAATATAGTGGGTAGAAATTTAAGATTAAATGCTTTCATTTTTTAAATTTTCTTAAAAACTTTCACCAATTTCACTTTCAAAAGCATTATAAAAAAGGTGTATAGTAACCCTACAAAATGGGCTAAGATTTTTGAAGATACGAATGAATTTATATCATCAAAACTTTTGTGATCTAACATTATTAATAATTGGGTAACATTGCCCTTCACAAGAAAATATAGAAGCTAACCTAGACTAAAGGGAAAAATAAATAAATAAATAAAGTTTTTAAGTTGTTACATTCACATGCTATCTACTATGCTATGTCTTATAGGGTACTTTTATATATATATATATATAGGACAAGAAACTATGGAAACTTGGGTAGTTTATTTCTTTTTAATGTTCCTCCACCTTTTGAAGGGAAATGAAGTAACGCATCACAGTTTGCATATTAGACGGTTGGATAAGAAAGGATGGTGTGGAATAATTGCATTAGTATATATTTATTTTATTCAATTTATATCACCTAATTAGAAAGTCATTTATTATAGAAATTATTAATAAATTATTCAAATAAATATTTATCATTTAATTATTTTACATATTAAGTAATAAATAATTGATCTTTTAAAAAAAAATTCAATTACATTATATAATTTAAATAAAAAAGATATATGCTGATGCAACATAATTATTTCATACAATCTTTTTTTTAGTTATTCATTTAACAAGTATTTAAAGATACACTAATATATTATTTATAATAATAATGTTATATTAAATGTAATATCTGATAATCTTATTTACCTTTTTAATATATTAAATAAAGATATTAGTATATATAAACCTTGAAGAATGATCTTGGACACTTTTTAGCAAAATTCTCAATCATTTTTTCTTAGCATGTAATATATATAAAAATATTATAATATGTTTATATTAAAGTAGTGGAATTTGAACATTGGATTTAATCAATCTAGTGATGAAAAAAATAAGATCTATCAATTAATTAGACTGATTCAACTGAAAATCAATAATATGTTTGATTTGATATATACAAAAAATAAAAAATTAATGAATCAATAAAAAAAACCCATTTAACAAAAAAAAAAAATTCCGATTAAAATTGTGAAAAAAAAAATTTTTTTGTTATTTTTCATGATTTTTTATGAAAGTGGTAAAACATCTACGAAAATCTATAAGTGGTAAGTCTTATAAGACTTATACCTTTTAGTTATATAAAAAAAACTAAATCATTAAGTTAAATACATATTTTTATTAATTAATTATTATATTTAATATTAAAATTATTTATTTTAATTAAATAATTCATTCTCGGATCAGTTGAACTAATGACTTTAAAGAGTAACAATTTGACATTCGATTCAAATTTTTAATCATTAGTTTAATTCAATTGATTTATACGGTAAACATTCAACGGATATGTAAATCAAATTTTAATATATGAAACCTAAAAAAAATGAAATTTGAACTATATTTATTGGCTTAATATAAAAAATAACCCTTGAATTATACTTTTTTTTCTCTTTATTATTTTATTAATTTTTATTCCCAATTTGATACTTTTAGTATAATTCTGTCAACTAATTTGATACTTTACCCTAACGTCGTTAGTTAATAATGATGTAAACCAATTAAATTATGACACATGACATGTATTGTTAATGCCAGTGACACATGACACAATCTCATTAGTTAAAAAATGTTAAAAGTTTATTTTCTTAATTGTGTTAAGGCCGACACATTAAATTGATAAACAAACTATAATATAGATACTAAGTTGAGAACAAAAATTTATAAAATACTAAAATGAAAAAAATTATAACTTAAGAATTATCTTTTTATTTAAACCATATTTATTTTATCAAAAAATAATCAAGAACCGAAAAGTAAAAAGATTAGTCAGGGAGTATAAATATTATTATTCTTTTATATTTACTTGGATTTATTTTACCGATTATTGTAATTTTAGATGCCTCATCATTTCCAATTTACTCATTTTCATTTGCAATTTCTCAAATGATTTATGGGTACTTCCCTCCATTTTTTTAATGAAGTTTTCTTTTCGTTTTCAATTTTGAGGTGATATGGCCCATGCTTGCTTTTGTCACTAAATTTCTTTTATGGAATGTGGAAAAAAGCTAAAAGCATTCTAATCAAAGTTTTTTTTTTTTTTTCACTTTGAATAGTGCATTCTAATTAATGGGCAGATTTTGTGCATCTATTGAAGAAGACAATACCTTTTTTTTTTGGATATTATTTCTCATAAATATATTATATTAAATATAATAATTAATAATTTTAGTTATTATTATACTATAATGATTTTAACGAGTAATAAACACTGATTAAGAAAATTCGTATTTACAGGCATTTGTTTTGATTACTTTGGGAAATTCTGCACCTGTAGGACGACAACTTTTCGTTTTTTTTTATTTTCGCAAACTTCAATGATTTTCATTTTGTCATTGTATTGGTTTTGTCGTAGAAGGATATATAATGCACGTTAAATACAAAACATCATTGCTTTTGGCTAACTAATGTTTTTTTTTTTAATATTTTTTGAAGTTCAATTAATATATTATTTACGATAACAACATTATATAAAATTACAATTTGCACTTTCATTATGTGGAAGAGTATTTTTTTTAGCAAAGTAAGTTATTTTCAAGAGAAAATGTAGCTTTTAGGTGATTTTTATATAATTTTGTAAATTTTTAAATAAAAAATCTATTTTAAAAAAACATTACATTTCTTATTTTATAATTATTATAACTTTATATAAAAAATTTGAATAATTTTCTTAAATAATTTTTTATTTGTTGACCTTTTAACACTAATTCAATAAAAAATTATAAATAAATTTTTAAAAAAAATGCATTTAATATTCGTTAGAAAAATGTAAACATTGTAAAGGGGATTGGCAAACAGTTACTATGTAAATGGGTGGGCTGGGTCAATCTCAGTTTTAGCTTTCAAGAAAAAGAGGGGATAATAAATCTCATTTAATGGGATTGTGCAATTTTATCAAAAAAGATAAAAGTAAAGCTATTATATTTATTAAAAAAACTCTCTTTATATTTTAATTTTGTCTGTTAAATTTAAAAATTTTATAGAATAAAAAAATAAAAAAATAGAAAAAGAAACTAATTATATTTATATGATAAACGCATTTAATATTTAATGATTGATCATCATAATAGAACTTTTAACAAATAATTACAGCAAATAAAAATAATAATAAAACAATTGTTGGGCGTTGCAGGTTGCAAGGAAATGTTTGGTAAGAAATCTTACAAAATTTGGCCCGGTGAATATGACAGCTGCAACAACGGCCATGAAATGCGAATGCCAAGCTAAGCCAAGCCAAACCTCCAAAAATATAAAGCAAAAACATTTTGTCAACATTAGAAAACAAGGTGTTTTCTATAACTCATAGGCTTTTTTCTCCGAACACCCTCCGCATTTTCATGACTTCACATCTTTTCATACTCCCCCTTTTTCGAGCTCGCCCACTAGATCTCTTGGCGACGGAACCTTCATAGCCAATGTCCTATATCTCTCCAGTGCCATCGGCAGTCCTGGCCAGGGCAAGTAAGCTTGGAGCCTCGGAGATTTTCGACAATACTTGTTTCATTTCATCCAAGCTCGTGTTTTCTAAAACAGATGGTCTGGGAACGATTCTCACAATTTCACCACTCTTGGGTTCCTGAACCCGTGCATCTGCTTTGATTACCAGTTCGGAATTCGAGTTTGCTCCGCACTTGATGATAAATGGGGCTGTGAGCCTGTATTGAATTGTAATACGTTCCATTGTGCCACGTCAGTTTCCGTACCAGATCCCGAATCTGCAGATGGCTTCCATGAGACTCTTGCGTTTGATCATCTTCTTCATGGATCAGCTGCAGAAACACCGATTTAAGTGTAGGTGCGAAAGTTGTCAATATGCGGCCAAATACACAAGAATTTTATGTTGATATCGGACACTTCAAGCTTAGATTTCGGACATTTTAGGAATAATGAACTGTGTTAAATGCATCCCTATTCTAATTTGCCTCGAGCAATCCAGATCAATATATATAAAAAGAAAAAAAAAACTACGGAAACATTGTTACCAACCAATTGCAGATAAATTCCTTTAATCAACAAGTAGGAAGCATCTCCTGAAGTAAATTTGCAGCTCTGAAAATACTAAAGATATTCCATACCTGAACCAGGCGCCGAGCATCGGCAATTTGTTTCAGAGCGCATGGATGATCGATGTCAAGAAGGGAGGGCAACCGTTCCCCCAGCTCATCTAGAGATGCTAGCATCGCTTTCTTCTTACTTCTACCCATGCTACTTACGGAAGACTGCCTCATTATATCTGCTCAACGTAAAAGAATAATGCTAATTCTTTTTATTATTCTAGAGCAAATCATCAAGTAAACAACGATTCTGAGAAAAGGTATAAACCTTGACTTGCTTCAATATGCCATCAAGAGAAATCAGAGATGCTAAACGAGCATCTTCGGCTGCAGTAGGAGGACTCTGAATGGGTGAACTACCATCCTCCAATGTCAGCAACGCAGCATCGCTTCTCATTTGTTGCAAAATCTAATCAACAAGAAAGAAATATCATTCTAATCGGTCAGCATTTAACTTTTGGCAAAAACAAAATATACGTGAGTCTCAGCTAAACAATGGCAACCGGAGATTTGAAACTTAAATGCTATAGATCAAGTTATTCGGACTTAGGTGTGAGTGTTAAATATAATATGTATCTGATATGGATAGGCTTTTTTTTTTTTTTAAATTTTGTATGTATTTGAAAGATCATATCTTCGTACCATGTCAAAAAATAAGTCAAACATAGGTTTTAAACATGAATACTTTTAAAAATATCTTGAATTCTTATTGAGTTTGACATCAATTAATCAGCTTTACATAAAAAAATTATCATACCGTAACTAACAATCAAATCAATCAAAAAAACTAATTATATATAATAATAAATAAATAATCTATTTATATTCATATAAAATTAACTTAATTTTACACGTTATAAAAGCTCCAATACATCCTAAGGTAACTAGCATTCACATCCAACTGGCACACATTTACGAACAAATATTATATTATATTATATTTGCTGTCGAAACGATGGCCAAATCCTTGGATTTTTCTTTTTCAAAAACGGTTTATCTAGATCTTTTGCAGGTTACCATGTTCTTGTTAATTAACTCATGCAAAAGCTTGGCTTTACTTGTTTCTTTTGAAAATTTTAGAACGAATATTTACTTGGATGATTTTGAACCTTTTTTTTTTTTCTATTAGGCAAATGTTTGCATACCATCTAACTCGTAATTTTTTTTCATTTTTTGTTAAAGCTTGTCCAATACTCTTATTTTGACATATGCTTGTTTTACACACGTCGAACCCATAATCACACAACAGTCAAATGTAAAAAAGCAAGTAAATATTATTCGGGGCAAGTTTTCAAACAATTGAAATCATTCTTATTTCATTTGCTATTTTAAAATTTTTTTTTCATTTTTATTAATTTAGATATCGAAGTATGTTTTAAAATTCAATTTTCAATACTTTTCAAACCCTCTTTTTATCTGCTCTTTAAGTACAATTTCCACCATGAGAGATTTCACGAATTCACCAATTTTATAACTTAGAAAACCTTAACACAACCCAAAATAATATTCTCTAACGCTCTATTGATGAAATTATGGACAATATCCTATTCCATGCTATTTCTTTTTTCATCGATGGGAATTATGGCTAAATGGTTACCTCTTTGATTAGGTCACTTTCCAATTGCATCCCTAATTGCTAGACTTATTCATGCCTTGTTTACACTTTAGCGAGACTTCCCCATCTATCAATATTAATTTTAACAAAATCTTAAAGACTTTGCGGCTAAAGTTAATTTTGGGCTTGAATTGAGGTAAACAAGCCTTCTTAAGGCCATAATGTTGGTTGGCCGTGCTACTCGAATGTGAAGCAAAATCAAAGCTTTTTGGGCTTTGCTAAATCTAGAGCTCAAGCAGGCCAGGCAACAAACAAGCCTACTGAAAGCAAAGCTCAAGCTGAACTAAATAAAAGTTTCGACCCAATCATAATAAGGTTTCGAATTAGAGGCGGACCAAGGGGTCCTCCTTGACTCTGCCAAATTTTTCTAACTAAAAAAATAATAATAAAATCTTATTTTTAATCTTTCAAAAATTTATAATTCTGGACCCGATAACATAAAATTCTTTAACTTCAAGTTACAACTCGAGGGCTTTCCTTAGCTGGCAATTTTATGGGTCCTTGGAACCTTTACCTTGCTTTATTTTTTAAGAGTATCCCATTTACTGCATGCAACGGTCAATTGGTCGTAAAAGAGAAAAGGTTAAAGCATAGTGTTTACATCGAATTCCACAAAGAAGAACCTCAGTTTTAGGGGCAATCTGTCTGTATTCGGCCTTCTAACGGTAACTATTTCACGACAGAACAATTAACATTTTTTTAATGTTTTTGAATAAAATCGTTATGATAGTTTTTTTATATTATTATTATTATTAAAGAAAGACACTTTACATGGTTGGTTGATCACATATTATTAACAAGGAAGAATACCAACTTATTTGTTACAGAATTTTTACGTTGATGCTAATAATCGTGTTATTATTTAACTTTTCATTCACGGTTCAATACTAAAAGAAGAAAATTTCTATATGCACTCGTGTCGGATATCTTTTAATGTTTTAAGAATCGTATTTAACGGTTTAAAATTTTTTTTTTATAAAAAAATTATAATTTAAATTTTAAATTTATTAAATTTGCTTCTTAAATATAATTTTATCGACTAATTAAATTAAAATTTGAATTTAGTAAAGAATTCTTTGGATCAATGGAGTATAATGATCTTGTAATCTCGTATGTATATCACAAACAACTGATTCTGTGGAAAATCTTTAGACCCAGAAATCAAAATCTCCATAAAAAAAAATTATTCTCAATGATTTTAGCTAATTACCACAAATTTTATTTCTCCAGCATCATGTTATATCTAGGAGTGAAATTCTAGCAAAAGGTTGTTGTTTGTCGGCAAAGATTCAAGTTTCAGCAGTTGGTTCAAAGTCCTCATCTTTGCAATAATTCCCCGAGTCTGTTGTGCCTATAGATTGTCCTAAAGTCATATATTTAGCCGCGATGAAGGGGGATTATTGCCCCCACACGGTTTCAAGGTAGCTTGCTTGCTGTCGGTTCTATTTGCACACTTCACTGGCATGGGCCTGGCTCACCCCCCCCCCACCGAATTTTCAGTTCAAGATTCATAATCCTGGGCTTTTGAAATATCTTTTGCTTCGATCAGGGCAGTGGGATTTTTCTGGTTTTAATTGTTGTTGGCTAGTTTAATCTATTTCCATTACTATAAAAATTAGTTTAAAACTATTGTAGCAGTAATTAATTAGTTGACTACCAAATTCTAATAATGTAGAATGGGGATTTAAGTGCAAACCAGTGCTACTTTTGGCAACTTCTCTTTATATTTTTTGCATATATTTTCCTGGATCCTCTTAGTAATTGTGGATACAAATCAATAGCAGTTGTTTGGTTAAATTTGG
>JBBYHK010000009.1:9453468-9464134 GCA_038382065.1 Adansonia grandidieri
ATTTTTTGCATATATTTTCCTGGATCCTCTTAGTAATTGTGGATACAAATCAATAGCAGTTGTTTGGTTAAATTTGGTTGGTCGAGTCTTTTTTTTTAATAAGATGTCAAAGTCCAACCAACTTAATAGAGAGAACGGATAACAAATATTGAGTTTTGAATTCTAATAAGTATTAGGTTTAATTGCTTTTTTCTCCAAGGGTTTTTTTTTTATGTATAACATCATTTTTTTAATTTCATAAATGGATTAAAAGTTTATCATATATATTTTTAATTATTTTTTATTTTTTATTATTCCTTAAGAGATATATATATATCATTTTGTCACTATTAATGCATATGATAATTTCTCTTATAAACGTGTAAAAAAATTGTCAAATTTGATAGAATATGTGAATACACAATTTCTTCCTCCATTTGCCCTCAAAATCTCACCCTACTTCAATGGTAACACTATTAGTAGTGATTGGCTAACGGCAATTGAACTTCATTTCAATTCTCATCTTTCCTTTGTCCTTCTTTGCATGCTAACAGTAATTATACCTTAATCTAGTCATCTAAGTATCAATCAAGATAGAGTATAATATTCCCCAAGTAAATTAAGTACATAAAAATTGATATTAACAGTATATTAAGAATTAAAATATATATAACCAAATCAATTTTAATTTTATTCACAATTTGTTGTTCTAATCATACTTGCATTAATATTTAAACTTTGCTTATAGATTAAGTTGAATAAAAAAATTTTCTTATTCAGATCAATTCAAATTAATATTTATAAAATAATTTTTTAAATTTTATTATAAATATTAATATAAAAATATTTTATAATATTTTTTCAATAATAGTATGAATTTTAGAGCAGATCTATTAAAATTATGAAGATGGTAAAGTCGAATATTTCTGTGGCCAACAATAGGAAGGAAAGCAAACAAAAATTCTGTACCTTACCTTTGAAAGAAGTCAAAGAGTCATTGCATTTGCAACATGGAAAGGAATTTCCTCCAGCTGTAGGATTTGCTAAATCCCTGGGCTTTCAATAATACCCCTTCGTGTTTTTTTCTTTGGCGTGGTGTTAAAAAGGTGAGAAAGGTGAGCTCACTTTTTATGGTGAAGTTAAGTATCCCATGCCCCAAAAAAAAGCTAACATTTAGGTGAATTTTCTAATTTAGAGAAATTTATGCTTAAAAATCTAAAATAACGAAAACCCATTACTCCAATCACAACAAATCCTTTAAATATTTATTTTTAATGTATATTTGAATAAATATATATATATATATAAAATAATCTTTTAAATATATATATTTATTCTCAAATTTGAAAAATATAATCTTAAATAACAACCATTTTTATTCTTTTAATACTTATTACTTAACAAAAATAAATAAAAAAATAAATAGTGAGGAACACCAGCAATAATAAAAACATGTCATTGTATGATCGAATCTTTGATTTACTTTCACCATGCTCCAAAGGGGCCACACATAAAGAAAGGTAAATGTGCTGAACTTTTAATCAGCAAAATTTTACCTTTTATGAAAAATTTTGTAAAATTATATGCATAAAGTCGATTTTTTCAATGAAATAATGCTCAATATTATGAGTTATGACCATTCAAAAAAAAAACAGATTTACATATACATCAGACTATACTGAAAAAAATTAAACTGAATTTCACTACATTTTTTTATCTAAAATCATTCGATATCTGATAATTACATTAAATTTAATTATTTTAAAATAAAGTTTGATTGAATCTCCAATAAAAAAAATCTTTTAATGCTTTTTTTTCATTCATAATATTAAAAATAAAAATTTTACTTAAACATATTAAATTTTTTATCACTTAATTAAAAAAAATAATTAAATTTTAAAACTTAATTTTTACAGGGCAAGACTGAAAATTGATTCATCAGAAACATTGGGGGGCCCGGATTAAATAATATCACAACTCCCATAGTTATACATATGCCTTAAAAGACTTTCAATAGTTTCAACGGTTGTGTCGGTGGTCTGATTCTGATCACACTCTAATTACTGTGTCAAAAAAATAAAGATGAAAACTTTAATAACAAAACGCCACAACATCCGTCTGTCTAATTCTTTCACAATCCTTAAAAACGAAAAAATTGTGAAAAAAGAAAGATTTTTTTTTTTACTAGATTTTAATTTATTATGTACCAAATACTAAAATAAAATTTTTTTAATGCCCAAAGCACAGTAGAAAGCTTTAAACTTTTATGTATGGGTTTTTTCTTTTTTTTTTTTTTGTTTGATAAGGTCCCTATAGAAAGGACACAGTTTTCCATAATCAAAGCTGCACAGGTGTCCATGTCAAGAAAGTGACAGAAAGTAAGAAAAGAAAGGGAAAAGTGAGAGTGATTCATGTGATGTTGGGTGCTTGAAGCTTGAGCTTTCATCTCTTCTGGTTGTTGATTAGATTTTGTTTTTGTGTTGCTTATTTGAGTGGTTATCAATATCATCAAGGTATATCAAAGCCAACAAAGAAGAAACAAAAATTAAAAAAAAGAGGGAAAAATTTGACAAAGTGATCATTTTGGAGATCTGGGTTTTTCAGCTTTAAGGGAAAAGACGATGGGTTATCAGCTTCTTAGACGAGAAGCAATTGTTGGGTTATTTGTGTTGCTTTTCCAAGTTTTATTGCCTTGTTTGTTTGCTCCATTCAGCCATGCTTCCCCTTCTACATTCTCGGTATGTTCATACACACATATATATATATTTTCCTTAGCAGACTTTTTTTTAATTGAAAAGGGTTCTTTGTTCTATTTTTCTTTGTGGGAAATTCATGGAAATGAGAAATGGGAAGTTTGAGGTTGTTCAATGAAAAGTTTTCAGTTTAGTGAAAATGGAAAAGTAAGGATTAGTTTCGAGTTTATTTTGCCGGCAGAAGTTTGTGGCTAAGTGGCAAGCTTATGCAGCTAAGTGTCTGGTAATCATATCGCTTTATTGAAAATTAGGCCAACCTAGAATTCCTTGTCTTGGTAGTATATGGTTCATTTGCTTGAACTTGAAAATTGAAAACGATGGCCAGCAATTCAAACTTTTCATCCATTATTGTAAATTTTCTTTTGCCTTTGCAAGGTTTTCCGATTCTTTTGGTTAATTAAACATCTCTCTGCCCACAAAATTCACAAAAATAGCAAGGTTAACAGTTATACCAGTTCTTTGTCAGCTGGGGGGGGGGGTGCACAGTTCCCTCATGAATCAATTGGTAATGAGATTTTGTGCACGAAATTGAGATCGGAGCCTTGTACAATAGCCCGGAAAGAAGGTAAAATCGTCCATGTAGTCATTTGTGCTGACTGCTGAGTGTTACTGCGATCAATGCTTATAATTTGCACTTAGGGTTGGAAATGAACTTCAATTATCTGATTGTTGTAGTAGGATTTTGGGCTAGGGAAGGATATTGACTGATTGTGCCCTTTCTCGCTTGTTGCAGGAGTGGAATGTTCTTAAACCTAGACATTTACCTTTACTTCGAAGTGCCGTCCAACGTGAAAGTGTGAGTATATGTTTGTTAAGTAGCATTTCTGCTTGTTTGTGCCTGCCTGCGCATGCATACGTTGTGATTTTCCTTTTTCTGATTTTATATTGACTTGTAGTTTAGGTGTTTGATTTGCTTCTATGTTTCTATTCAGACCAATGGAGAGCCATCGGATCTCTGGGCTCCTTTGGCTGACCAAGGGTGGAGACCATGTCTTGAATCCATAAATGCCCCTTGTGAGTGATCTGCGATTAGATTTCTAGTTTTGGTTTCCTTATATATTCTTAAACTATTATTTCCTAACCATGATACTTAATTTTCTTGGATTTTGCTCTTTGATTACTTTGAGCAGCATCGCCACAGAAGTCCGAAGGATACCTTCAGGTATTTCTCGATGGAGGACTCAACCAGCAAAGAATGGGGGTAGGTCGTCGTTTGCGTTTTACATACTTTAGAGGAGTCAAGAATTACACAACATTCAATAATTCTAGTTCTCCCAATTAAATATTTTCACTTGTTTATTCTGGAAACTTAATCAGATTGTCAAATATTAGAATTCCTTTCTTCCTCTTAGGTGTGCGATGCTGTTGCTGTTGCTAAAATACTGAATGCAACACTTGTGATCCCGCATCTTGAAGTAAATCCTGTTTGGCAAGATTCAAGGTACGTTTGAAAGGAAATTATCCTTTCAATTTTCTTATTCTAAGCGGGAATGTCTAGGTTTTTGCCTCGGTTTAAGGAGGCATTTTTCTGAAGTAATTATTTCCCCTGCAGCTCGTTCATGGATATATTTGATGTGGATCACTTTATTAATGTATTGAAGGATGACGTATCAATTGTCAAAGAACTGCCCGATGAATTCTCTTGGAGCACAAGAGAGTATTATGCCACCGCTATTCGAGCCACCAGAATTAAAAGAGCACCCGTTCATGCATCTGCAAACTGGTATCTTGAGAATGTCTTGCCTGTACTACAAAGGTTGGTGTCAACTCGAACCTTTTGATCTGAATACGCTGTTTAGTTGCTTTCAACAGTATTGGGCCTAACGACTTCTATTACCATATCAAGTACTCTCTCATGTTTGTTCCTGTCATGGGACATTAGACGTAAATGTGCACTGTGTGATATGTCCTCCCAATCTACCATCTATCCCTTGTAGACTGTATTGCTCCGACTTTTCATTTTTATTAAAGTACTTGTGTTAGATACATTTGTGGACATGGGTATGGGGATATGACCCTTCAAGAACCGTCCAAATACAGGGAAAAACTTTAAAAAACTTGAACATACCCGTGTTGGACACAAACCTGTATCCAACACTAACACCTGAGTCCAAGTAACATAGCTTGTGGAGATATTGCACTTTCATCCATATTGAGAAACTTGAAAAGTTAATGCTTCTCTGGATTGGTTAAATTCATAACTAGTGAACATATAATGTTGATTTCACTGTAACCTGCTTCTTGTGTTTTTATGATTTTAGCTCAGCCCTTGTACTTGCCCATTTTTGTGATCCAATCTAAATAAACATCTCCTATGTTGGTACAGCTATGGGATTGCTGCGATTTCTCCATTCTCTCACCGTTTGTCTTTTGACAACTTGCCGAGTGAGATCCAGAAACTACGTTGTAAAGTCAACTTTAAAGCGCTTGTTTTCGTTCCACGCATTAGAGCACTTGGAGATGCCCTTGTCCATCGCCTCAGGTATCCTCCAGCTGAAAGTCAAGCACTTACCACTGACTTTCTCAGTGAGACCTCTGACCAAAATGTCAAACAAAAGCCACAGAAATTTGTCGTGTTACACCTTCGGTTTGATAAGGTATAACCTGCTTATACTGCAGATTAAGATCCTTATATATTAACCAAGTATGCCATCGTATATATATATATATATATATGTATAGGATTTAGTTTGAAATATTATTGAGCATGGTAGAAAGTAAGAACCATAAAGTTTGTGCTTCTTTTATGCTTGATCTATGTTGCATTTTATTATTAAAATTTATGTTGCTTTGACTCTTCATTTTTCTTGGAGTAGATGTGTCCGAAATGCATGTCTAATGCATTTTCAGACATGACTATAGCGAAATCACCCTCCAAATACATGCAAAAACCTAGAAAAAAAAAAAAAAAAAACTGAATATACCCATATCCAACGACACTCACACCTGAGTCCGAGTAACATAGATTAAGATATCTATTTCATCTTTTAGGCTTCATACGCTAACTGCCTGTGTAACTTATACATGCACTATGCCATTATCCATGGAAAGTGAGATGGCCGTGCCATTGTGAAAGTGATATAGTTGCACGGTTGTAACATCCTTTTTCCACTAGTTCTTTTGATAGGGTTTTAATGATCAGAAAAACTAGTTGATTGACTCATTTCATTTTAATAGTTTACATTTGCAATCTCACCAACCTTTTATGCAGGATATGGCTGCCCATTCAGCCTGTGATTTTGGTGGGGGTAAAGCTGAAAAGTTGGCGCTTGCCAAGTATCGACAAACCATTTGGGGAGGGAGGGTTCTCAATTCTCAGTTTACTGATGAGGAGTTGAGAAGTCAGGGGCGTTGCCCTTTGACTCCTGAAGAAATTGGACTGCTGTTAGCAGCTTTGGGTTTCGATAATAGTACCCGTCTTTATCTTGCCTCCCACAAGGTCCCTTGTCTTAGGAAATTTTGCTTTTGCAATGTTCAAATATATTTTTTTTCCGCAATTTATTTATCAAATGGCCACATATTTCAGGTATATGGTGGGGAAGCTAGGATTTCCACCCTACGAGAGCTGTTTCCTATGATGGAAGAGAAAAAGAGCCTCGCCTCTTCAGAGGAAAGGATCCATATAAAAGGAAAGGCTTCTTTGTTAGCTGCAGTCGATTACTATGTTGCTATGCATAGCGACATCTTTGTCTCGGCTTCTCCTGGGAATATGCACAACGCATTGGTGAGTATTTATGGCAAATGCATATGCAACAGTGCATTTCTTTTGATACGATCTACAAGGTAGTATCACGGATCTAAACCTGGAATTACTTATAGATAGAGAACATTCCACTTTGCTGCTACACTATGATTAGTGAAATAATAAGTGTTCGATTCTCATGGGGTTGAATGTAGAGTATGCCAATGGATGGTTTCGGTGTCTTTATGCTCCAAGTTTGTGTGTTTGCTTGCTTGCTTTAAACTTATTTGTTTTAAGAAAGTTACAGTTTTGAGAACCCTCGAGAGAAATTTAAATTTTAAAAGAGGGTAAATATGGAGTATCTGTTAGAAGATGATATATGGGATAAAGGCAGCGACTTCATTGTCTTTCTAGGTGGTGGTGGTGGTGATGTTGGTTGGGGGTACCTTAAATCTAGGATAATTTTTAAACAATTTTCTGCAAGTGGTAGTGCTTTTATAACTGTGATTTCCTTCCTGTAGCTAAAGTTAACGTTAAACATTGCGACATGCTGATAGTTGTGATGATGAAAACAGGTGGGACATCGAACTTTCGAGAACATGAAGACCATAAGGCCAAATATGGCTTTGTTGGGCCAACTCTTCCTTAACAAAAACATTACCTGGTCGGAATTTCGTCAGGCAGTGGTGGAAGGGCATCAAAACAGACAGGGGCAACTCAGGTTAAGGAAGCCGAAACAGTCCTTATATACATATCCTGCTCCCGATTGCATGTGCCATGCTTAAGTCCTAAAGGCTCATTTAGAGGTATGGAAAAAAGGAAATGAGTTAACCCTTCTGTATTTTATTGATTTTATTACTGCAACTATTATTTGTGCCTTGTACTATTGGTATCATAAATAAAAAGCAATCCCATTTCTCCCCTTTGTTAAAAGTATTATATCTACCGTCTATATAGCTCCAACTCTTCATTTTTTTTAAAGTCTTGATATGGGTACGAGGATATGATCCACCAAGAACCCCTAAATACATGGAAATCCTGGAAAAAAAATTGAAATGGTCCAATACTCGCACACGAGTCCGAGTAACATGGTTCTTAGTAGGTATTGTATAGCGTATCAACAGTGGTATTTATATCGAGAATGGGGTTGTTAGCATAAATTTTTTATTGATTGTATTGAGTTTGGACTGTAGAGTGGGGTATGTGACATATAATTCATCTCGGCAGAATCTCCATTTTTTGAGTCAAATATTACAGGAAACATCTGTGGGTTGAGCAGAAGACTTAAGTTTTAACTTGGCGGTTTGCAACATTATATATAATTCAATTACTGGTAATTGAAGTTAATGTACCATCCTTAAGGCCGTTGTTTTCATGCCATGGAAGAAACCGTTTATGCTGGAAGTAGCTTTATTTCTTTACTTGCAAAATGATTCTGCATGTTCATGTGGATTGGAAACTAGACACTTGTGCTTGTAAGCTACTCTGAGTTCAGCTTAACTTAAATCCGGTTTGGTCATTGTCTAAGCGAACTTTAGCTTGAATAGCTTGAGTTATCTATCAAGTCAAATGCAAGTATTTTAATATCCAACTTGAGTAGTTTGCGTGCTTAATCAAGTTTTTTTTTTTTATTTTAAATATATTTTTATTATTTTTAATTAATTTTGAAAAAAATTTAATTCGAATTTGAGCTTGGGTAAAAATAATTAAATTTAAAGTTAAACATTGGAATCAAGCTTTTTCTTTTCTATACGTAAATTAAGTCTAATCGAATAGTTAAAATTTTTATTACAAATCGAGTTCTGAAAATAGAACTCGATTGAGTTTAAAGCTCTAGCTTCTTAATGCTTGAGCTAAGCATGGCTCGATTGCACACTAGGTCTTAGCCTATAGGTTGAGACTTGAAATGGACTTTTGTGGTGAACATTGTTGTTGGCAGAACTAGATGCTTCGCCTCATGCTTGGTTAATCACACAAAAATATTCCCACCGGTAGGGAAGCAGGGGATTAAAACTCTACCTCTGATTAGTCTTATGTTTTGAAAGATACAGACAAGCTACAATGTGAGAAATGAAGAATCGGATAGAAGAGTTAACTTTATTATTTCTTTTTAAAGTGAAATGGTGGAAATGGTGGAATCATCAAATTTTTTGTCATTTCCGCTCATTTTTTCCTCACTTCCCCGACTTTGTTTGTATGAAATGTATTCAGGCGTTCAATGATCTGATTGCTCTCAGTTAAAACACTTACTATGAATGGTGGGTGCTTATTAAATGAAGAGACTTCCACGACCTTAATTATATCAGCCATGGGACCGCACTGTTTGACTTTGAATGCCGTGGTTCAGTGAATTCTTTATTTGTTAAAAAGGGGGAAAAATGCAATTGCGTTGGCAATTTTGATCTAGAGAAAGTCATAATTTGAAAATAAATGAAGAAGTTACAAATGTTGAGATTCGAATAATAAATTTTTCGGATATTATTTCTTAAGGATAATTAAATAAATCAATTGATTTAAGCTTTAAGTTCATTGATCAACAATTTCTCATGACAGGATAAAAGTTGCTCTGTTTCCATGGAGCAGCAGTCAGTTGTGCAAAGAAACTTGCCTGAGCAATTGCAGCCCTAGAGGTTAAGCCAAACGTTTCAATGTGACTGCCCAGCTCCACAATATCAATCATATTTTATAAATAAGTTCAAAGATTTTAGCACAAAGGAACTACCATGCAAGATAAGCCTTAAATTAAGTTGTCTTCCAAACTGATTCATTCTAAAATCATCAAAAGAATTAACACTGAGAAAAAAAAATGATATGTTAACTATGCTTTCCAGATAAACACGCTACATTTTAAGAATAACAAAGAGAGTGATCAGAAGAGGGAGATATAAATACATGTATGAGGCAATTTGATGAAAGACAGCGCCAAAGTGTAGGTGTCAGGAAAAGTGTTAGATAATGCAAGTAGTGAGCTCAAGGGGATCAGCAGTTAGCTTTCAAATGCATCACTGATCATTGGGGGTGCTAGACGTAGATCGAATCTGACCATCTTTCTTATCCTCAGCAGTTGATCCATTTCCATTCTGGCTTGCAGAAGCCAACTCTTTGGCATTGGCTCCAGACGGAGTCATTCCTTTATCGATAGGTAGAGAGCTCTTCCAGCCCTCTAATGCAACACCGAGAACTATATTTTCCTCCAAGGAAGGTCTTGTTATCGGTGGCTGTGAGACCGGAAGTATATCACCTTCCTGTTTTAATTGGAAAGGTTCTCGTAAGCCAGCAGCTTTGTGGATACCACTTTCTGTTGAGGATAGAGAAGGATTATCTAACATGCTGCTTTGCTTAGAACCTTTCTGTTGTTTGCCAGTAAGCTTTTTGTTTTGCGGCAGAATATTGGAGATTGAATCCAGAACCTTTAGGTCGGGAGTAGATGTTTCTGCAGCATTAGAACTTGTCTTCAGGGTAGATTTTGCTGGTGGTTTAAGTTTATCATCCATCTTGGGATGAAATGTTGATTCAAATGCAGCCTTAAAGTCCTCTTTTGTTTCAGAATTTCGACTTTATCCAATCTTGGCATCTGCTTTGGGTTCAATTGATGGTGTTCCTTTGGACTTGGAGTCGGGCTTTGGTGCTGCTCCCACCTTGTCTGCAGCAGGATGCACCGTGGTTTTACTGTCTTGTTCTCTGGCCGGATGTGAGGACTGGCCTTTTGTTCTATCTTCACCATTGATCTTGTAAGAGGGTTTAATCAGTAACAATGGCCTGTTGGATGCCACTCCACCATGGTTATAGATTGAGTCTGCAAATGGTATATTTTCCAAGTCAGCACCACCGTATATTTTTTGCACAGTGCGAATTGGTGTGGGAAGCCGGGCACGGTGATGACTGATGACTTTAAGGAGATCCGGAAGTATAGCTTCCTGCATCATCAACCACAGAGAATAATAATCAAAAGGCTTCTTTTTTAATAATAAATCATGATGTATAAATGTTTATGGTCAGCACCCTGATGCAGGTATAACAGCAAAATAAAAGAAACCAAAGGATTAGTACTATCGCCTGTGATAAAAAAGATAATATCTATGCATGTTACACCAAGTAGCCTTCTAATAATATATAATGTTGAAGACAATGGCTGACAGTGCTGCCAGCTTAGATATCTTAGGTTGATCTTTTGTTTGTTTTGATCATGTGATCTTATAGTACACTAAGCTGACAGTGTTAGTTGGATGACTTTTTGTTTAAGTTACTTTGA
>JBBYHK010000009.1:9464234-9474681 GCA_038382065.1 Adansonia grandidieri
GCACCATTGATTTTGGTGTTTGGTTTAGCAAAGCAGAAAAGCTAAAGTTGACAGGATTCTCGGATAGTGATTGGGCTGGTTCTGTTGATGATATGAGGAGCACATCTGGGTATTTGTTCACCCTTAGTTTTGGTTTTTTTGCTTGGAGTTCTAGAAAACAAGACACAGTAGCTCAATCTACTACAGAAGCAGAATACATTGCAGCTACTGCTGCAGCAAACCAAGCTATTTGGTTGAGACATTTATTGTCAGATTTGTATTTGGTTCAAGAGGAAGCAACAGAGATATATTGTGACAACCAATCTGCTGCTGCAATTGCAAAGAACCCAGTCCTTCATGGAAAAACAAAGCACTTCAAGGTTAAGTTTCATTTTGTAAGAGAAGTGCAACAAAACAACGAAGTCACACTGGTTCATTGCAGTTTTGAAAATCAGCTGGCTGACATTTTAACCAAGCCTCTTGCCAAAACCAGATTTGAACACTTAAGGATGCTTATTGGTGTTAGCAGCAAAGCAGCCAAGGAGGAGTGTTGATGACAATGGCTGACAGTGCTGCCAGCTTAGATATCTTAGGGTGATCTTTTGCTTGTTTTGATCATGTGATCTTATAGTACACTAAGCTGACAGTGTTAGTTGGATGACTTTTTGTTTAAGTTACTTTGATGAAATCAAGATAGTGTTAGGAACTTGAATGTACTAGAAGTGGTTGATATTTGGTAAAGACCTTTGACATATAATGTAGACATTTTTTGAACAATATGAATATATCTGGTCTTTGCAGTAGTTTTTGTTCCTCTCTTGTTCTGTTTTTCTTTTCTTTCTGTTCTGATCTAAAACTTCATTAGATCAGCTTTGTGAAACTCTCATATAAGCATAATCAATTCAACAGAGAACTGTGATAAAAGTTACCGTCAAATATTTATGTGTTATACTTAGCCTAATATATGATACGGATTCATTTCAGATGCCTTTTTTTTTTTAATATACTCTGGTATCTGTATCAGATTAATAATACCATTCTGGCCAGATTTATCATTAAGTCGTAAGTAACTTTTCCTAGCATCCTGTACGATTGTCATTGATACACCAAACACCCTGAAATCCACTTGCAAAGGCCACATTCATCATTGAAAGGGTATGAATTATAATAGTCACATCTTCTTAAGTCTTACCTTGACACATAGGTATTCTTCAAGAAGTCATTACAAAACAGGACACCAGTATCTGTCAAATAAGAAAGAGAAGTGGAAAAAAAAATCATCAGACATAGATGATAGACACAATAAGTGGTGCATCTTATACCTGAGGTCACACTCCTAGTAATAAGAGTCGTAGTTCTTCGTTTCTCATTTCGTAGCTCATCAAAACTTACAATATTGTTCCTCATACAGAAAAGGGCACTCCTAAAATATGTTTACCATATTGCTTATCCAAAAATTTTAAGAGCAAAGAAACTTAAAATGGCAGTTCTTGGGGATGCTCAGAAATGCTATGTGTAAATCATAATAATAAAGTATAAAAGTTAATTAAAAAAGCACACAAAAAGGCATCGGGAAAAGGTCAATACTCGAGGTTGGCATGATCGGACTTGAAAGCACCTATTACTGTAACCAAATCGGAGATGTCCTTCGGTTGGTTAGATTTGAATGGAACAGATATCTAACCACATCACACACTTATACTACCGACATAGAACACAGAAAGACACAAGATGAGACAAATTCTTTAGTGTTTGTCGTCACCGCTTGTAAAAATATCTATCAAAGATATGATATGATGATTGTAAAACAAATCAACAAGTCATGCGAAGAAGAATGATTTCACAAGGTCAGATGCTGAACACGAACCAAAAGGGCCTGGTTTTCAGGGTTGATATTTTCCAGAAATACTCTTCTGTGCAATCTCTGCTGCTCAACCTGAAGGTTCTTGGCCAATACCTTACGCATGTCGGCAACTATACTCTGCACAAACAAAAGGGACCCCAAAAGAATTTATAATAATAGAATGATAATTTAATGTATCCGAAGGTGAAATAAACTTTTGATATTCTTGGATAACTCCTTACATTAATTTTATTGACATCCAAGTGACTGATGGCCAGGTGAGTTATAATGCGCCAATGAGTTTTCTGACTAAGATTTCTCACAACATTTACAGTAAATTCGTGGTTTGGAATGTGAATTCCTTCACGATCTTCCCCTCTTACTATTGTTGGCGACCACCAACCAACACTCTGAATATGAGAAAACATCAATACCATATAAGAAAATCCGCAGATGAAGCATATTGTTTTTCCAGTGCACTAAGGGAATCACGTCATCAAAAACCAATCAAAATTTTGAAATCAATACAAATACCATAACCGTAAAGTATTTTAAAAGCTCCATCTTTTCTCTGAAAACTGATTCAGAGACAGGACTCAATACAAACCTCAACAGTACCAGAAACTTCGTATCCCTCAATCTTTGTTTGAATCCATTCGTTCACAACAAAAGGTCGAGTCGCATGTATCATTGCACTTGAGAGAAAATTTGTGAATATCTACAAAACCAAAGAAAATGTCAAGCTTTGAGAAAGTGCATATACTGGTACAGATAACAAAGAGATCACGAAAAGAACAAAAATAGTTGGATTTAGATCTAGGATTGATTTAGGATATGAACAACATAGAAGAAATAAACACCGGTTTATGTTTCCTCAGGTTAAAAGTTTAGGGTTTGATATCTCTTCTTGTTTTCTTGGGGCTTATTTTCAGGGGTATTCTAACAATTTACAAATTAGCTGGAAAATCTCAAGATTTGAGCCTAATGGTTTTATTTTAGGGTTTCTTTCTCTTATTACTTTAAGAGATCATCAAAAGTTGGGTGGTTTTCTATCTCCAAGTCCTTGTGAAAAAGGGATAAGTAGAACACTATTAAGTAAGCATGTAATCTCTTTCAATTGATATGGAACAAGTTTAAGATGATTTCACGGATGCTATTGATGCATGATCAGTTATGCTACTTTTGATTGTATGATGCAATTTTTAACTGTAGTTGTGAAGATCTTTATCTTCTTCTTCTGCTTCTAGTTGTCATCCCTATTTCTAGCATTGTTCAAGATTTACAACCATCCCTGAATCAGTCTCTCAAACCTATCAAACACATAACCAAGTTAACACCAAAGCAACCTCCAAGCTTCACTTGCACATAAATCATTCGTCACAGGTACACCTTTCACATCCCTGATGGCTGGCCGGTAGGTTATTTCCCTTTTAGTAGTCCTTTTGCCCTAAAACCTGAGTTCCTTTCTAAACAACCCATGGACCTAACCAGCTTCTCCCATTCAATTAAACGCTATAATCCCAAGTTCTTGCCCATCATATAATCAGATTTTCAAAATTCATGGAACCCCACATTCCTTTCCTATATCATCTGTATATTCTTGATAAAGTGCTGTTTAACAGAAAGTAATTTTACTTAGAGAAAGCATTGTCCACTGGTACCAAGAACTGGGAAGGAAAATGTGCATCCCAGAAAAGCAATAAATTGAAATGAATCAGTATGAAAATGATATTTATGGGTACCTCACGGTCAGCAAGAGTCAGCAAGACAGCCCCTAGACCTCCGGCAGTTAGCCACTTTTGGGTAGAGAAACCCAGCACGTCCATGAACAATGAGACAGCAGCAATCCAAACTGCAGAGTATATAGCTTTACCTGCAAATTGGAAACCCATCTGCCAGAAAAGCAAGAAGTTTATGAATTAGTAAAAGGGTCACACTGTAATTCCAGCCGTCTTATTAACAACCAGAGAAGCATGTAAATAAATAAAACTAATGAAAGAGAACTGATGTTTGTTGTAGATCTCTCAGCCTCTCTACTCTAATGGATGGAGGCATTAGAGTCACAATTCATACGCACTTCTGTTTTTAGTAATAAACAAGAAGCACATGAATCTTAGTAATTAATATCAATTGCTTTATTTTAGAGCAATGACACCAACATTTCTCGCATCACTGAGTCTCACTTGTCTCCAAGAAGAATTTCTGCATTTGCTGAACATGCTGTATAAAAGCATTTTAACCATGTTTAGTGGTTATGGAAAAAACTCTCATGGAGCATTACAACTAAGAAAATATTATTAACGCTAAGAAATCAGTTTCAGAATAACAATATTGTGATCCAACGACGACAAATTAAATTCGTAGTTAATAGTAGCCATAGATGTGTGCTAATCGTTTTTTTCTAGCTTCCCTCATGTTTGTCCTCACAACTTTTCGTTTTCACTATTTTGCTCCTAAAATGTTTTAAGTTGATATATTTGGAAGGTTATTATTATGATTTTCATTAGATTATTTCAGAGAGACCCATTTCAAGTGAACAAACTGGAACTCGATTTCAATAATAAATTTGTTGATGAGCTCACCAGCAACGAAGCAATGCTAGTCTGTTCATATTACGTCATATTAAAGCCAGGGACTCCTCATCAAGCATTTTGCTTTGAGAAAAAAAGAAAAAAAAAAAGAAGAGAATGCATGCTCACCTTGATAAGCAATATGCAAAGATCAGCACAATTGACAATGATCGTGCAAAATTTAAAAGCCGTTGCTTAACTAATTGGCTAGCTTCTGTAGGGAGAACTAATGGATCCAGTGCTCTGCAAGAAGTACAACAATAACATACATGCTAGTTGAACAGCTGGAAACCAGATTCTGCATTTTATAGCAGCCAAATATAGAGCTCAGCTCCTTTTGCATTTAAAAAAGTCATGATTTTGTACCTGCATACAAGAATTGCTCCACTCCACAGCAGCAAAGGTTGAATATAAGAAGTTGTAACATTATGTGTTCTACTCTTGTTCCACCTATTATCACTTTTCAGCAGGTAGTCATAGAATAGTAGGTACTGCATTAACCCAGTTTAGACAGACGTGTATCGAACCATTGTCAAAACAGAATTGAGCAGAACGTAAAGGAGTGCGCTTACATGAAGAAGTAAGCTTCTACCATGTCGCATAAGTGGACCAACACCACAAAGGGTAAAAATAACAATACTAACTGCTGAAGCCAACTTAAATACAAGAGGACTACCTTGTAAGATATTATATGACCTGCATGATACAAAGGGCTTCATCTTAAATGCACAAAAATCATAACGGTCACTCAATAAAGGCCATACTCAAAAGCAGCAGCACTGTTTTTAAGGAAAAATATGTTCCTAATAGAAACATGAGACCACCGTTAAAAATAAATTAGCTAAAGAAGAGAAAAGTAATGTAATCTTACAAAATAGTTAGAGACACACATCAGAACTTGAATCCCAAATTAAAAGTTAATACTAAATGTGCTGAACTAATAACAAAACACATTTATCTGTATGAAATCCCGAAGTTCAGTATAACAAATAGGCCTGCACATTTAAGCAGGTGAATAAACAGGGGAAAAATGAGCACCCTGTCAATGCAATAGATGCAGCTTTTACTCTAGGAAGTTCAAACATTTTGCCTGGTACTTGAAAAGCATGACACCTAAAGGCGTTGTTTCTGTATAGAGCTGAATGTATTGGCCTGTACAAACTGTCGAAGAGGCGAATTCTCCAAGAATCCTGCTGCAGGAACTGTGGCAAAAAGGTAAGAAGAAGAAAAGAAATACTCAAGCATCATTTAAAGAACATTAAATTTCTGCTAATGCTATTAAATTTAACGAATATCTCCAGGCAACCTTCCAAAGGGCTACAAAGCAATTCATAGCTCAAAGTACAATTGCAAATCACTAGTATAGGAAGAAAAAAAAAAATTTGAGCTAATAAGAGTCTACAGGGATAACCATGCAATATTTACATAAAAATTTAAACGGAGAACATAAATCTAGCCTTTAGATCCAGGATATGCTGGTAAACATGGTACAATAACTTCAATAATAAATGTTCACTGATCGAGAGATTAAAAATATTTACATTTATGTGCTAGTGTGGCGGATTCTTTTTGAATGGATGAGGAAACATTGTAAACGAATAACACAAGATGTAATAAAGAGATAGCGGAGAGGAAGATTGGAGCAGACTTTGAAAGACAAGGATGGTGGCAAGTAGCAATGAAGAAGGTTGTAAGTGGCTGAGGATAATAAAGGTTATGGTGGTTGTAAGATTTCAGAGGAAAAAGTTGTAGAGAATTCTTTAAAGTTGTAAGTTTACCCAAAAAAATGCTAAAACATCCTAAATAAAGTTTTGGAATTCTTATTTATAGCTTTTTTAAAAGAAGTTACTAGAACGGTTGCTAAAGAGAGATGGAGGTTACAATGGGAAGTTACTTCCTTATAGATGTTTCAGTAACATAGAGTGGACATTGATTATATGACAGTACGCTTAAGAATATACTGCTTGTGCAACAAAAAAAAGATAGTACTTGTATTCTACGAAAAGTTAAAAAAAACACTTCTTAACAGTTTTCATATCTAAGTCTTAAAGACATCCTAAACGTTGGGAAAACCCAAGAATCCTACCAACCTTTGGGGGTTGACTACTCGGTCTTTATTGTGTAAAACTTGCTGTACCAATTAATGCTACTGCCAAAGAGTGCTTTGCTAAAGTATCTCTCCCAAAGTACCTCTACCAAAATATCTAAGCCAAGGCACATCTGCTAGAGTACTTGTGCTAAAGTATCTGTGCTAAGATGCATATGCCAAAGTACTTACGCTAAAATACTTGTTTCAAAATACATGTGTCATACGTTATTAATTGAAAATAAACATCTACATTTTGTCCCCTCCATATGTATTAATAGAAAATAATCATCTACATTTTGCCCCCTCTGTGAATAAAAGAGATTTTCATGCATTAAAAATAATAATAAATAAATAATTCAATTTAAGACTAACATAATATGAGATGCATGTAATAAAATAAAGCTCTCGTGTAAACGTAATTGTTCTCTATTGCACTTTTATACATGTTGCCTGCATAACACCTAATGAAAGAATCATGAAAGAAAATAATAAAATTATTTTTATTATTGCACACAAATATATTTAAAAATATATAAAAATATATATAAGATAATAATACAATGTAATCACGTTAATAAAAATGTAATTGAAATAGAAACCATAAAATAAGTAGTTGATAATTAAGGAAGTAAAAAGCCAAGAATATATAAATAAATAAATAAAGAGACGATAGCAATAATAATAATATATAAGTGAGTTGAACCATTATTTTGTTTCCCTTTTATTATTGCTTTTAAGGCGTTCAAAACAAAAAAATGAAACATAGCATGTTCTGCCATTTGTAGAAATTGCAGAAAAAGAAAAATGAAGTCAGAGCACACCAACACTAGTAACTATAGGACATTACTTTAGTGTTGGCTATTACCCATGGGGCATTGTTTCACGATTTATTATCCGTTAGATAGTATCTCGTGAACTATTATCCGTAAGGTATAATCCGCAAGGTATTATTCGTGAGATAGTATCTTGAGAGTTATTATATAGATAAAAATTTGTGTACAAACTACACCTAATGAGACAGTTTTCGTGCGGTTTGAGACAATGATTTTAAGTCATTGACAAGCAAAAGCTATCATATTTGTGTCCATATGTAAAAGTAATGCATCTATAATAAACTTGGCTTAATCAAATTGCAAGCAAACCACAAATAGCAAGACAAGAACGCTAAGAAACCTCAAGCAACAAAAATCCTAGCATGGTATTGCAAATAAGCATGTACTTATTAAGGTGATACCTTTTCTTATTTTAGACAATTCAATGTTCATAATCACAGTTAAATAACGAATGAGAAATAGTAAAGAAGTAGTGGTCTTAGATCTTTTAGTCATACAGATGCACGAGATGAGAGGGTATCACTCGATAAATGCAACTTGTGCCTTCCCAATACACCCTGAAAACAAAAAAAAAAAAAATGAGAAAAAGAGAGCAAAGAAAATATTAATATATATAAATTAAAAATACCAAATAAAATATAAAATGCTTTCTTAGAAGGGGAAGGGTAAATCTTGTACCTTAAAATTTTTATTGTATCCTAGTTCTTGCAAAGTTCCAAATCATGGGACAATTGCAAAGAACCGGAAAGAGGCATTATTGGAGTAAAACCAGTAGTTTGCAGGGCATTACTAGTAGCATAAGATCATAGTGGCATTCCAACAACTAGAGGTGGTAAAATAAATTCGAACTTAAAATTATGTTCAAAAAAATAAGAGTTTAAATTTGAACAGAACCCGATTTAATTAAAAAGTCAATGGTCTAAACGCGAAAAAACCGAATCCGAAATGACTCGAATCCAAAATAACTTGAACCTGAAAGAACCCGACCCGAAATGACCCTAACCTGAAAGAACCCAAACCCTAGCCCAACCTAAACCCAAACCTGAATTTAATATTAAACATAAATATGATAAAATTATAATTAAATAATTTTTATAAATCAAAAATTTTAATTATCAATTTTATTTTAATATTCATTTAATAATTTAATTAAATATTAAAAACTTAATTTATATTTTATATATGATTAAACTTGCTTATGGATTGGGTCGGGCCGCAGCCCAAATTTTTTAAAAGTCTCAAGCTCAAACACTTATTTAACGTACTCAGACTCACTTATTTAAGTCAGAATTACTGTTCATCACATTAAAGAATATTTTTTATTATTTTTATATATTTTATAATTAAATTTAAATAAAATATATGTTATTTTAATTTAAAATCACTGTTTTGAGCTGGGTCGAGCTAGTTTGAAACAAAAATATGATAACCTGTGCCCAAACCCAATTAGACTGGGTGGGTATCCCAACCCTTGAGTACGTCTATATATGATAGAATAATAATTTATCAAAAAATAAATCATATCATGAGCTTTAAAAATATTATCAATAAAGTATATAATCTATTTGTCACATTTTCTTAAATTTAATTAGTTAAATACATTAAATATTGAAAGTTTATGTAAGTTAGTAATAAAATTTTAAATATTTCTTTAAATGTTATTAGTAGTAAAATTTTAAATACTTCTTTAAATACTTTTATTAGTATTATTATTTCAAATAATGATAATTAGAGTCTGATAATAGTATAACAAAGTAATAAGATAAATTAAAAAATATAGAAGCTATAATAGATAATGCCATATCAAAAATGAAAAAAATCACATGTTAGACTAGCAACTAGACCTGTTCATGGGCCGGGCAACCTGTCCAACCTAATAAGCCTTGGCACGATCAGGCTCGGGTCTTAAATTTTCAGTTTTAAGCAAGCTTGACCTGAAACAATATTTTTTAAAATAAATAATATATTTTATTTAAATTTAATTATAAAATATCTAAATATTAATATAAAAAATAACTTTTTAATATTATGAACAGTAATTTGTACTTAAATAAGTCGGCTAAGATAAAATCGACCTTGAACTTAGAATTTAAAATTTTTTTGAGCTGTAGCTAGGTCCATGAAACTGAACTAAGATTTTTTTGGACCAGATCGAACCAAATTCAGGCCTGAGCTTAGTATTCTAAATTTTGTAAAAGTGATTTCATTTAACATAAAATAAAAAAAATGTAAAACATACTCGAATTCAAACCCAAAAAGACTCAAACCTGAAAGAACCCGAACTTGAATCAAATCCAACCAAAAGCACTCGATCTGAAATAATTCAATCCAAACATATTTAAACCCGTCCAATTATCACCTCTAAGAACGACAGTTATGCTTTAAACTCCTAATGAATATTAATAAACCGAAACAATTATTCAAAATTATCAAAAATCCCAAAACTCAAGAACCTGCCAGAGAAAATTAAAAATTTCACGCGGCAACAAAAAATAAGGATATAATTAGTAAGAACAATAAAAGTTGACTGAAACCCTAGAAGAGAATTTTATTTCGAAAATTTCAAAACTTCACCACTCGGATAACATCAATGGAAGCAGTAATTTTTAAAAAGAAGAAGAAGAAGAAGAAGAAGAAGAAGAAGAAGAAGATAATTTTAATTCTTAGAGACAGAAACTTAACTATGAAAATCCAAGATTACATACAATTAAGCAAAAAGGGTTAAAGAAGAAAGCTTTCATCAATTTAAATTTATAATCACAACCCTTTTTTTTTTTTAAAAAAAAAAGAGCCGATAAAAATAAAACCAATGAAATTAATTAAGAAGAGCCAAATTTCAATTACACGCAAAGAATTGTTGCCGCCGAAGTAACATGAATTTTAAATGAAGCAAATTGAAAATAAAAAAAAAAGCTAAAAATGATAAAAAATTCAACTAATAAATTCCAAGGGTGAAAATGAAGAATAGATTTATCTACAAGTGAAATCGGATCATTATTTAAAAAAATTTAAAATTTTTATTGAAGTTTATCTTTACTCGATTCATTTATTTTAGTTCAATTTACTGTCTATCCGAGTAAAATATTTTTTATTAATATTTTTATATTTTTAATTAAATTTAAATATATTATTT
>JBBYHK010000009.1:9490217-9523610 GCA_038382065.1 Adansonia grandidieri
AAGCTTGCAATGGAAATTGCAGATATGGAGGAAAAGGTAGCGGCTGTGCTTAAACTCATTGAAGAAGATGGCGACTCGTTTGCTAAAAGGGCAGAAATGTACTACAAAAAGAGGCCAGAACTGATTCATTTCGTCGAAGAATCTTACAGAGCTTACCGTGCTTTAGCTGAACGGTATGATCACATATCGACGGAGCTGCAAAACGCAAACAACACCATTGCTTCTGTTTTTCCGGAGCAAGTCCAGTTCGCGATGGATGATGATGACGAATATGGATCCCCGAGGTTCCCGAAGAAGCCTTTGGAAAGCTCGAAAGGCCATATCCCTATGGTTCCGAAGCTTCCTGTCAAAGATTTGAAGGGTTTAGTAACGTCAGCCACGAAGAAAATGCAACATAAGAAACCAATGAAAGTTACTACCATTGCAGTTCTGAAATCCGGTTTCACCAAGGCTGAGGGACTCGAGGAGATTGGCAGGATTCAGAAACGAATCCTGGCGTTGCAAACCGAAAAAGAGTTTGTCAAGAGCTCTTACGAGAGTGGGGTGGCAAAGTACTGGGAAATCGATAATGAGATAAAGGAAATGCAAGAGAAAGCTTGCAGTTTGGAAGATGAATTTGGTGAAGGTAGGGTCATCGAAGATGATGAGGCTCGAAATATGATGGCAGTGACTGCTCTAAAATCGTGCAAAGAGACATTGGCTCGGCTGCAGGAGAAACAAAAGAGATCGGTCATGGAAGCAGAAATGGAGCAGACAAGGATCAAGGATGCCAAGGAGAAGTTGGACTCCCTCAAGAACGAGTTCCTTGAAAATGAAGCCAGCCCCGAAAAACCAACAGCTGGAGAAAAACCAGGAATAGCAGAAGAAAAGTCTAAAATGTTGGAACAAGAAGTGAATGGTACTACCGAAAAGATAAAGGAGCACTTTGAGGTAGGCCATGGTGAATTTTTAACCGTGACAGAAATGGAGGACAAGATCAATGAACTTGTGAACAAGGTGATCAACTTAGAAACCGCAGTCTCGTCTCAGGCAGCTCTTATCGAGAGACTAAGGACTGAGACCGATGAGCTTCAAGCCCAGATTCAGACTTTGGAAGTTGGTAAGTGCACACGGATTGATGGAAAAAATGATTTGAAGAACAAGCTAAGGAAGATCGAGGAGAAGTTGCAAGGGATTCAGGACTTGAACCAGAGTGTTGACGAGCAAAACAACAATCTCCGAACTCATTTTTCCAAAGCACATTATAATATTGATCATCTTTTGGAGAAAGTGCATAGTGTGAAGCCGGATAAGGAGCTTGAAAGAGAGAAGAACTCTTCTGTGGAAATTGAATCATCTAGGGAGAACAAGATCAAAGATAGCAACAAGATGCTGAAGAAGGTGGAAACAGGCAAGGAGTTGGAGGTTGCTGATGCATCAGAAAGAGAGAACTCTCCAGCTGAAGTCAGATCCCAAAAAGAGTCCGAAAAACAAGGGAGCAGGAATGCAGACGCAAGTGATGGCTGCAAAATTCTGCAGAGTTCAAAACTAGAGAAGGTCGTGTTCTCAGGTTCATTGCAAAAAGAAGAGGGCTCCCTTGTTAAAGCTGAATCGCCGAAAGAGTCTGAAGAGAAAAGAGAAAAACTTGATTATGATGCTGGTTTTACAGTGGGTGAGGAGGTGAAATTAGAAGTGCGGGAGGACATGAAAGAACATGATTTTGTTACGATTTCGACGAATAAAGGCAGTTTTAGCCATGAAATTTCTAAGCCTTCAGAGAAATGTGAAGACCTCATAACAGAGAACAAAGCTAATGAGCAAGCTTCTTCCCAGACAGCAGACACTCTTGCCGAAGTTGAATTAAAAGAACCAGAAAGAGGGCCGGAGGATGAGCCAGACTGGAAGCAATTGTTCTTGAAAGGAATGGAAGACAGGGAGAAGACTCTATTGATGGAATATACTACAATGCTTCGGAACTACAAGGATACCAAGAAGAAGCTCATGGAAGTAGAGACAAATAACCAGAATGGCATATTTGAGATAATGTTGCAGCTAAAGGAACTGAAGAGCAGTAATGCCATGAAAGATGAAGAAATCCGATCCTTGCATCAGAAACTAAGCACTTCTCAAACAGGTCTCAGTGAAAACAACAACACCAATCAATATGTTGAACCTAGAGTAAGTCCCGAGAAGTCAATATGGGCTGAAACCTTGACAACTTCACCATCCAAGAAAGGAGTAAAAGAAGACATTGTGGTGATGCTAAGTAATCAGTCTCAACCTATATCTGCAATTGAAGAAAAGTTCCGGATGAACATTGATGAACTGCTAGAAGAGAACTTGGATTTCTGGTTCAGATTCAGTACTGCATTCCATGAAGTACAGAAATTCGTAACTGGAGTGAAGGATTTAGTGGCTGAGGCATCAAAACTTGAGGAACGACAAAAGCAAGATGGAAGCAGCACCGCAAAATATTCACTAATCTCAGATGTGCGACCATTGTACAAACACCTAAGAGAAGTACAGAGAGAATTGAATGGCTGGGTGGAAAGAAGTGTAATACTAAAAGAAGAACTGACGAACCGATTTTCATCTTTTTGTGACATTCAAGAAGAAATAACAAAGGCTTTGAAAGCAAGTGCTGAAGACGATGACTTCAGTTTCACAAGTTACCAAGCAGCAAAATTCCAAGGCGAGATTTTTAACATGAAACAAGAGAATAACAAAGTTGCTGATGAACTGCAAGCCGGTTTAGATCATGTAACAACACTGCAGTTTGAAGTTGAGAGGACTCTGGCAAAGTTGACTGAAGATTGGGGACTTTCTGGATCCAAGAGCCATCAAAGTGGCCTACTGCAACGCTCAGATAGTCGGTCTGGAATTCCTTTGAGGTCATTTATCTTTGGTAACAAAACAAAGAAGCATAGGGCATCGATATTTTCCTGCATACATCCCGCACTGCATCGGAAGTACAATGCTTTAAGATCGGGACATAGCAGCAGTAAGTAAACTGTTTGGTTGTCCGCGTATACTTCTCATTTTCTTTATGAACCGTAAAGCATGGATTCTGTTGGCTGTAGATGTCTTATAGTCTGTAATTATCAAATGAAAGGAATATTTGTTTATTTGTATTCTTCTTTTCGTTGCACTTCTCTCAATCCAAAGGAATTATCAAGTAGCAAACAGCTTGCGCTTTTTATTCGTCAACCTTGCGATTAATGGCCTGTGCGGTGAGCCATAAGGCATCGGATCAAACTCCAGACTCCCTTCTCCCTTTTATTAAAATTTCTCATGCTATTTAAAAAAAGAAGAACAATGGAAATAGGCTGCTTTCCTAAGCTAAGTTGACCTCAGATAGGCTCCAGATACACATAAGGCACCAAAATTGTGGGACAGGGAGCTGCCGTGGGCTCCGATATATTCCTCGGGTCAAGTCTATCAAATGTTTTATCTCTTAATTGCCCCTAGAAGAAAGAAGTGGACAAATAAAAGGCTGGAGTGAGCTCAAATTTTTAAGACTTTCAAACAAAATATCCCTATGATGAACTCTAAATCGAGATTTTTGTCGATAGCAGTAGCAAAGGTAGAGAAGAGAAAAGCAGGCACAACTGTACTGTCTTCTCCTTAGAAACCTGTATCCGTGGACTTTAAAAAGTTAACCCAAATTCTTATCGATTTGAATACATAGTACATGAATCTTCAATTACATCAAGTGGAAAGCCATTCAATATTCGACTTAAAACCAGAACACTAATTCATTCACAGTCAAGGATTCATATAGGAAGTTATTTCTACTTTTATTTACTGAAACCACACACATATATATAACTATCTTCTGCTGAAGATTTTACTGCCAATGGAGATATTGACATTCGCATATGTGTATAGAGTAAAAATAGAGTAAATTTATTGTCCGTTGAAATAGGGCAAGAATTTCAACTTTGCAAAAGCTATTACAGGAAAACATCTGTTTTTTTTTTAATATTTTTTACTTTTTATTGCAGTGTATAGAATTCACATGCGATAAACATTTCTAGTACTCTTAGATGTCTTAAGCACCTGTATCTTATAAAGCAGCAAGTGAGACCTCAGATAAAATCCTTGCTCTCCTACACTTGGCCATGTATAGACCTATGTGATGCATCAGATCCTGCCGTAGAACAAAAATTTCGACAAGCTTTTATCAGTAAGCAAATAAGCAGACTGGTTTTTCCCTTTTTTTTTTTTTTATGTCTGCTGTTTAAAAGGGAAAAACCATTGTGGCTGGTGAAGGGCCTCAAAGTAAATGAATTCATTTTAGACTAGGAACTTTAGAAGCTTCTTCACATGAATATAGTAACTAATGGGGAAAAAAATGCCTAAGAGAATTAATGACTCTATGTTCATGCATATGCATCTGGCATGCATGTACGTCAGTTTCGGCATTCCTCAAACTAGGGTATAGCTCTTTGAAACATTCCCTGATATCTACATTTTCGGTGAGTTATCCGGCACACACACCCTTTCATCTTGTCTACTGAAACTAATACTACCTATCCAGGCAACATATTCCAGAAGACTTTTCTGCATACACCAGTAAATTCATCGTCAACATACAGAAATGTTAATGCTACTGCAAGCTCAAAGGGAAATTTAACACTTCTCGAATATACTTTACTCGGTGCCTCTCTCCACCTTGTACGAAATTAATCATCTAGTAAATCAGTTTTAGATTATGTACAACTTTAGAGTGAAGGCATGATGAAAATTCAATGTCCAATTTGATAACCAAAACGATCTAACTTAAGGAGTCGCTGGTCAATTACTGCCTTCAAGGAACCACAATGCTAACAGTTTATTATAAATTTGATTAGCAGCAGTGCTTTAAAATGATTTATAGTAATTAATAAATCTGTACAAACAAATATAAACAAATCAAACAGTTTTTACAAGCCATCTGGTTTGTTGTTCTTAATAAGAAACCAGAAGAAGAATTGGATGATCAATATACACGTGAAACTCAAACAACAGAGTCATGTAATATAGATGACCCTGTGATCCATTGGTTTCCTAATCCTTAGAAATACGATGCTGGGAGAGTTTTCATTGCTGATTTGAGCTCATATCAGTAAGTTAGTAGACTGTCGCCTAGTATAGCATTCGAGAAAGCTGATATCCCCCCCCCCCTCACCCAGGTTTCTATGAACTGTTTTTCCAATAGTCTCAAACACTATTATCCCTGTAATCCCACTATAGTCTCCCAGAAGGTAAATATCTATTCAATAATAAAAAGTACAATGATGTAAGATTTGCAGATTTACATTCACAAAACCAATTTACCAGGAGAATTGTTTTTTTCAATATCAGGTATTTCAAACTTCATTGCATATCAAAATTCCAAAACAAGGATTTAAAATTTTAAAAACCTATCAACGATTATTTTTAAGTACCTGAGGATGAGCCAAAGCACCATTGATATTTCTGGCAAAATGAACTGGAAGATCAAAAGTTGCGCAATCACCGGAGTACACGATCACATCCTCAAGAGGGGTAAGAATTCAATGATTTCTGGCATACAGAATAGAACATACAAAATCCAGTACACGTGTGCATATACCTACAGCCAGCATCTTCAAGATCCACAAATAGGTAGGTGAGATTGGGACAGAAATACCAATTCAAAGAACAACCAAAACTGAACTGTTCTGTTTATGATCATTAGAAAAATACTTACAGCTTTAATCTGATTATTTTTAACCCAATCTACTAACAAATTGGAACCATCTTCCTCAATTGAACCAAGAAATCATCAATGCAATCTTTGCATTTAAGCGTCGCATTAGGCTCATTCTCTAGCCACCGGAGAGCTAGAATACGTAAATAAAAACACATGCCATTACATGCATATAAGGAAAAGGAACAGATAAATAAAATAAGAATAATGAGTAGTCATATAAAGTACCAGGAACCAATCTAGATTTCATCAGTTCCGGCAATGCGACGAGGAGGGAATGGAGGCTTGGGAATATCAGGATGATGGGAATCAAGGAAAGCAAAAACAGGCCATTTTTTTCTCACAGAATAGCCTGGCTAGTCTCGCAGATTCTTCAACCATATCAGATATTTGTTTATCAGGTAGCATTGGAGCCTGTATAAACATGAAATTTACAAGAACCCAGATTGCCATTTGTCCAAAATATAAGAGAAATTATTAATTTACTATTAAAATCATGCAAGAGCTATATATTGTGTAAAAAAAAAGGTGTATTTTGGGGAAAAAGAAAGGATGGTAAAATTGCCAGATTTCCAGCTCCAACAGTGCAGAAGCCATTAACAACGTCGACAAGAACAAGGCCAGTCTTAACATCTTGAGAAAGAACCAAAGAGCCTTCCTCAACAGGAAGGTCCTTCTTCACGAGATCAATTGTCGTTGACACCATCTTTCCTGTGTATTGTTCTTTGCTTAACAACTCCCAAAAGAGGACAAAGAATTGTAACAGAGAAGAGCCAACATGTAAAAGGAAATAAAAGATTATCGTTTGAAATGAATGTGTTGACTACTGATGAGTACCGTTCGATTAAGCGATAACTGTTTTTAGATTTGGGCTCTTTGGAGTTAGAGTTTCCAATTGGTGACTGATGATTTAAGGGATTTCAAAGGGTGGGTCCAATTTTGGAAGAAAGAGAAAAAAACAAAAAGAATCACAATAACTGAGATCCCATTTGTTTGCTTTTGGTCACTGACATGACATCTCCTCCATTGATCTTTCTTTTGTCCTTTTCTTATTAGCTAAGAAAAGTTCATGTATTCCAAAATTAAATACTAATGGAAGACAGACATTGCCCTATGATCAAACCTTTCAACTGCAAAAGGGGGACAAAAATGCAAGAAACAACATTGAAATGGTTTTCAGAACTCGCATTAGTATTCCAATTTCAATTCAAACATGATTTTAGTTCGGAAAATATTTACCATCCAAAAAGTGTAAAATTTTGGAAGACGAAGGTTTTCTATGTTTCTGGTTTTGTTTTTTTATTTATTATTTTGAATTAATCAAGCAAATTGCCCCGAATTACTGTCCGATTGTACATCTTCTCAATCCTTTTAGAGTGTTGATAGCACATGATCCGCTGCATTAATGACGCTTTAAAACTCGAACACTCAGCTTCGTTAAAAACTGGACTCTATCGCTTAGCTTTGTTAAAAACTCCAAGTTTCCTTATAATCCCCGGTTGTTTCTTTGGCCAAGACTAATTCCCTGTTTAGACAGCAGCGTAACCGACCAACCCAGATTCAAGTATATGTGGCACTGGAATTTTGTCAAATTATATGACAAAAAACTGAAGACAGTAAATGAAAATTTCGGTAAATACTCTTAAGATATTAGACTTTCAAAGTAATTTGCTCCTTAAGTTACAAGAAGGATGCAGCAGCAACACATAAATACAAGAGAATTCTTATTATTTCCTGGTACGTTCTCCATATAGAAGTTACCTCTCAAAAACCATGGATCCTGTCGTATAAGAATATAAATTGAACAAGAGATTAAAGCGTATAGCTCTTTATTTGCTTTTATTCTCATCCTTAGGTAGCTTTACACCCATTAAGCCAAGCAAATTGGAAGTTGGACCAGGAAGTCCTTGTTGAGAAGAAAAGGAGTCAAGAAGGTTTTTAACAAGGTTGATATCCACGTTGACGGGACTAAAGTCTTCATCCATATCTTCTCTTGCGTTGGATGTTCCCTGCAAGGATATATTTCACGCATTAAAGACCATGGAAATATCCGTAAACAGAGACAGGAAAATGTTGGTTAACAGAAAACATAAGCTAGTCTAGATTTACAATGTTCTACATGTTTGATTACATGCCCCTGTATAAAGCAGGCGGGGATGGCAAATGCCAGAAATTGAATGAGAGAACCCAAGCAAGCAGAAGTCATTGGCACTTCTGTCAACAAATTAATTCCATTTACAGATTCTGACCAGTAGAATGCATAACATGGATTACAGACGATAAACTATTAGCATATCATGTTAAGTCCGGTATAGCAAACCTATGCAAAAGACAAAAATATACCTCATTTTTATCGGAGGATTGCTCATTTGCATGTACAAAGCTTTTCTTGAGCGTCGTACTCTTCAGTTCAGCATTCATAGCATCAGAATAGGAATGCATGAAGGAATCATCTTCATCCTCATTGTGATCAGATACGTCACTTCCATCCTCAGATGCATCTGCAAGTTTCATTAATAGATTTGTATCAGCCCCGAAAATATTTAGGTACATTTAAATCCCTGATCATATGCTAATATGCCTGAATACTATAATAATGTTTATACATTAGGGAGAGGACCAGCCTTGTCATAAATAGCCAAAAGCCCTCACCAACAAGAAAAGTGGCAGGTTCAATATTGGTAAGTGTAACTTTTAGGAGAAGAAGGCAAAAGGATTGAATCCGAGGGCATTAAATTTGTGAAAAAATTCGCTTTAAACTATCAGAACTAAAAAGGATAAGCCTCCTTGCACAGCCAAAGTCATCAAAGCTGCCTTTAACTTTAGTATACTAATTCAAATAGAGAAAATCAAATATAAATCAAGGAAGCAAATTTCATTCATTCCCAAATATATCCTAGAAACACATAAAGCAATATCTCTCAGATATTTAAATCATATAGATTCAGAAATATATTGAGAAAATTAAGGGGTTGGAGGCGACGTGAAAGAACCATATCTAAATTGTGAATTGTGAATTATCCATAATATTTCAAGCCAAATAAAATAGTAAACATATCCATATATAGTGAAAATATAGATGACTATCATTCAAGCAACTTATGGACAATTAACTGTTTCACAAAGATCACGAAGAGAGCAATAATGTACGTATCCTGTTTGCACTAGGGAAAATAGTTTTCCTGTGCTGAAATATCTAGTTAGCTTGTATGTATTTCCCTAACAAGCTACCGTAGTCTGCTCAAAAATTGCAATAAGGCAATCCTATAAAAGTTTAAATTTTCGGTGATGAAGTGTTCTTACCAAAATCCATGTCTGAAGAACCTTCGTCATCATCCATATCACCAGCCACATCTTCAGCAACCTGGTATTTTATTACTGATTCCATGTCCTTCATAAAGCGATCCACATCAAGTTCCACTTCTTTAGGATCCCTGCAAAGGGAGGTAAAAAAATGAGAATGAAATATGAACCATGTAATGTTTCAGCTTTTAACTTAACAGTCGCGTACATAACTTGAAAATCCATTATCAGTGGACTATAACACATCCTGACATCGAAGATCAAATTAGGAAAAAAATGTCATAGCAGAATGAGTTTTGATTAAAAGGTCCACCAACCTGTCTTCAGGAACCTCAGCTCCCTCATAGCTTGACATCTTATGAATAAAGCCCTGCATGGTTTTCACAATATCACTAAGATCAAAATCTTCACCCTTTGAGCTGGATGATGGACCAGTATCCTGGTGCACTTTCGACTTCTTTTTATGTTTAAGTTCATAAAGTTCCATCTCCTTTTGCCTATCCTGGAGAGCAGAGTTCAACTCATCCTCTCCACTGTAAAGCCAAGAATCATCATCGGAAGGTGGAATATCCTCATTCTTAAAATCATCAGTTGAACAGGGTAAAGAAAGAATCTCATCTATTTTTCTCACAGGAGCATTCAACATTTCACTGCAACAATAACCACAGGCTCAGGCTCTATACAACTATAACAGCAATTAAAAAAAAATGAGGCCTTTGAGAGAGATGCTAATTCTGCCCCCCCCCCTCTCCCACCAAATGAAAAATGTACTTGTCCAGACAGTTTCTGAGCATTGTTTAAACGTCTCATATAGCATTAATATATTCAAGTAGATGTGTTTTTTTCCGTCTCCACAGGACAAGCAGGACATCCAAGAGAATGCTATCCAATTTGTTCAACAAAGCTTCTCTTAAGCCATGAAAACCATAAAATTGCATTTTAAAAAGCTATACTCATAACTTATTAAAGGTGTTCATGGGCCAAGCTCAGCCAGGTTTAGGCTAAGACGAGGTCAACCAGACCTCCTTTTCATTAATAAATAATATATCCATTGGTTGCTAATTTGCTATTATCATTAGCTCAATTTGGCTATTGCTTTTGCATTTTAATTCATAAAAAGTTCTACTACTATAAAGCAAAGATTAGGTGCCAAAAAAAAAAAAAAATACAGTAATTGATTTAAAATAAACAATTGACTAAAATGAAGCACAAAATTCTAACATAAATCTTTCATATAAAAATAATATCATATCATGCATTTTGTTATTATAAAAAAAATTTACAATCGAATTGTAAAATAACCAAAACATAAATCAACGAGCTAGTAAACATTCAATTCAGGTAAGAAATCAAAGGCATACGTGGTTTTGGAAAACAAAGAACTGCTCCTATAATACTCTTCAGCATTCTCCATCAATCTGTTATACTCTTTAGACCCAGGAATCAAACCTTGGAAATACCCACTTTTCTCCAAACTCTCCTTGTACTTTTTCCAACCACTCCCTTTTCCTTCTTCCCCGGCTTTCCTCTTTTCGTGGTACATCATCTCAAACCCACACGCTATCTTCATCCCCAGCTCCGCCTGCAAGTCACCCTTGTTCGGCGGCATCGGATAACATTTCGGCGCCTGAAACTTCTGTTGCATCAACTGTGCGTACATTGCCCTCGACATTTTAACCGCCACCGTAACCATCTCCCCTTCTTCTTTTCCTCCCTTTAAAAACCGTTCCATCTTTGCCGCGTGTTTCATTGAATCCATGTCGCGGTCGTAAAATCCTTCCACGGCTAAAGAAATCAAAGACGGCGCGTGTTTCAACACGCGCGCGACCAACACCGGAACCCTCACCCTCACCGTATGCGTGTTCATTTTCGCTTTCTCAGGATAACCCGCTATTCGGCTTTGGATGGCGGATTGCACGGAATCCGGCGCAAGAGTAGCTTGTTCGTTTTCTATTAGGAAGTTTAGGGATTCGGATAGGGTTGGATTAGGGAGGTAGCGTTTGGGGATGATATGGAATTTGCCGCGCCGGATAAACGCCCGGTTTTGAGAGTTTTCGGGGTTAAGCCAACGAGGGAGATGGTAAGCGGCTTCGATTAAGAGGAAGTCACCGTCGGAATCGTGAACTTGGATGGAAACGGAAGGGAACGAGAGGGAGATTTGAAAGAGGAGGAATACGGTGAACCATTCGTCGTTTAGGTTGTCGCCGAAACGGAGGTGGCCGCGGAGGTGAGGGAAAGGGTGGAAGGAAATGGCGAGAGTGAAGGGTTCGTGTTGCCAAATGTAAGAGGAAGTGAAAGGGGAAATGGCGTTGAGGATTTGGAGGTGGAGGGATTGAAGGGAGTCTGGGGAAAGGGAATGGTCTGGGTAGATGGAATAGAATACGGTGTCCTCCGGGAGGCGAGAGGAGGCTTGAGTTAAGGGATTGGGGATGTTTGGATCTAAGAATGGTGACGGCGTCGCCATGGAGGGCGGTGTATGCGGTGGTTGTAGCCCAAGTTACTCGAGAACACCTGAATGTCGCTGAAGTGTGTTAACTTAAGAGAGTTCCAGTGAGATCCACATATACTAGGCGGGCTAAAGCCGAGTTTCCGTGACTTTTTTGAAAGGTAAACTAAAAAACAAAAACTCCTCCCGCTTAGGCTAGTAACATCTAATTTTTACATTTTAAAAAGTAATATTTATTTTTTTATTTTTATTCCATCTCATTTTATTTAAAATCACTGTAACGTCATTAAAAAATTAGATAAAATATCAATTTTATTTACTTTAACAAAAAAACGTATTGAAACTAAGATTTGAGAATCGTATCTACTTCAAGATTCTCTCGTGGATTTAGTTGCTATACTTTTTCTTTAATCTCACTCTCTGAGCGAAGAGGAGATGAAATAGGACGGGAGGAGAGAAAGAAATAAAAGAAAATGTGGTTTGAAAAATATAGGATAAAACCAAGACAGTAAGAGAATACAGAAGAAGGTTTTAATATGTCATAGGTGGGCATGAAAATTTAAAATAATTATTATAGATAAAATAGATATTTAATTTAATTTTTTAATGATGTTATAAAAATTATAAACAGAATAAAAATAAGTTTCAATTTTTAAAACATGAGGATCTAAATGTTACTAGCCTTAAACTACAAAGGGTTTTTATAATTTACTCTTTTTTAACTAAAAAATAAAGGTGACCTGTAATTTGTCAAGCTAAATTAATTTTTTTAATTTGAATTAGTGTTTTCATAAGTTAGATTGATCTTATTTGATTTATTATTTAAATAATAAAAATATTTATTTAAATTTAATAATAAATAATAATATAAATTTTTTAATATTATTTTAATAATGATAGAAGTTTTTGGACATATTTAATTCAAATCTTATCAAGAAAAAAAATTAAAAAGTAACACTGTCTAACTTAGGCTTTTTATTAAAATAATATAATTTTTTTATTTACGATTTTAGGTCGTTTCTAGATTATTTACCGAAATAGACCAATTTTGAAAAGCTATTGAGAAATCGTCATTTCAAATATCGATTTCTCAATATGAAAAAAAATTATAAAATTTAGTTAGGAAATTACCCAATCAAATGGCGATTTCCCAACATCTAGTTGAGAAATCGACATTTAATTAGGCAATTTCTCATTTTCTTATAAGAAATCAATAAATAAAATGCCGATTTCTCACCAATTGCAAAATTGCTGCATAATCATCAAATAAAATGATGATTTCTCAATGTAATTGCAAGACAATTGGAGCATTCCTAACATTATGCATTTTTTTTGTTTTTTTATCACGTTCAGAAATCGACAAATCATTTGACGATTTCATATTTTATGACACAGTTTATAGGATTTAAGTTTTATTTACATTTGAAAAAACGTGACTAATGTATGAAAATTAGATTTTTTTTTTAATAAAATAAATTTATAAGACTAATGCAAGATAATTAGATTTTTTCTACTATGAAATAAATTGATGAAACTAATGCATGCAATCAGATTTCTTCTGATATGAAATAAGTTGATAAGGTTAATGCATGGGAATCAGATTTTTTCTGATATGAAATAAATTGATGAGACTAATGCATGCAATCAGATTTTTTCTGATATGAAATAAGTTGATAAGACTAATGCATGGGAATCAGATTCTTTCTGATATGAAATAAATTGATGAGACTAATGCATGCAATCAGATTTCTTCTGATATGAAATAAGTTGATAAGGCTAATGCATGGGAATCGAATTTTTTCTTATATAAAATAAGTTATGAGACTAATGCATGAGAAATGCGATTTCTACTGATATGAAATAAGTTGATAAAACTAATGCATGAGAATTGGATTCTTTATTATATGAAATAAGTTGATGAGACTAATGCACGGGAATCGGATTCCTTTTGATATCATCTTTAGTTGATGAAACTAATGCATGGATTGTAAATGTAAGAATGCAAAGATTAAACTAATGCATGAGACAAATTCAGACATCTTGAATGGAAAAAAAAAATCTTGTTGACTATGTTGCATGATAAATATGAGTTCATCATTGTTAGTTTTATTGTTATTTTCATTCTCAGCTACTATTGTTGTTTTCTGAGTTTAGTGATAGTGCTTCTTCATTCTCTTCTTTTGTTTTCTTTGTTTTCAATTGTTATCATTTTGTTTAGAGTTATTTCCATCTTACCAACATGAGTAATAGATTTGTTACACTTGTCTATTTTAATGGAGAAATTGTCAACAGTGAAAAAGGTGTTACCTTTCAAAGTGACCATCCTAAAACTATTAGTATTGATGAAAACATTACAATAGAGGAATTGAAGGCAAATATTGGTACAAAAATCAGAGCTACAAGCAGAACCAGAGTATCAAATATCAAGTATAGGCTTCCTATTTCCATGGGAGAAGAATGCATCCAATATAAGATGTTTCCACTTGAAGATAATGATGATGTTAGATGCATGTTTGATGTTCATCAACAATTTCCTAATGTTGGTGTAATTGAGTTATATGCCAACCTTACGGATGTACATCATTATGTTGAAGCTTCATACATGCCTACTGCAAATGCGCATATGTCATGGCCATTTGAGAATCCTGAATATCGATGCATAAGTCATGATGAATAATTTGTATGAATCTTTTCATTATTCATCTGTGTCACCAATCTTTCCTAGCTGCGTAGATGATGGGCCAAACAACTTTATGATGACAGACTCTCCAATTATAAGTGTTGAAATGGAATATAGAGGGCTAAGTTCATCTATTGCTAATCCTGAAGTGTCATATGGAGCTCATGGTAGTTATATTGATGACTTTAGTGAGCCTGAAAAGTATGTTGAAGCTGATGATAGTGATAACAACCATGATCCATGCCCAGATATCAGTGATGATATCAACGTTTTTGATTTATCATTTACTAATGGAGCTAGCGATCTTCTTCATTAGTATAAGCCACCTCTTCATATGCTCACCCTCGATCTGGATGCAATGCATGCAGCAGAATTTTCATAATATGCTCAAACATTAGAGTTTCCGACAAATTGGAATCCATTTAGTGGTGTGCTCTACGTTGGGATGCAATTCACAATAAAAGAGGCTATAGTTTCTACTATAAAGCACTACAATATCAAGAACTCTATAGATTACAAAGTAATAGAATCATCATCGATCAAATATCATGGCCAGTGTACAATGTATGGCGCAGGTTGCAACTAGAGTATAAGGGCAATATATTGAAGAAGACATAAGTATGGGAGATTAAAAAGTATAATGAGCCTCATACTTGTGTATCTGGGCGTATTTTACAAGATCACATGAAACTAGATCCAACATGATATGTTTATGCATTTTGTCCTTGGTACAAGCAAATCTGACCATTTTCGTCTCAGTTTTGGTTGCCGAGATACGGAATAGGTATGGATACATGACCTCTATAGGAAAGCGTGGATAGCGAAGTAGAAGGTAATTGTTCGACTATATAGAGATTGGGATAAATCATACAATGATCTCCTAAAATGGTTGGATGCAATAAAACATTTTGTTCCTAGCACAATAGTAGAATTATCAACTGTACCTGCATACCATGACCATCGAATGGTGCAAGGTATGAGTATTTTCCATCTACTTTTTTGGACATTCAAGTCTTGTATTGAAGGTTTTCCCTTCTGTAAACCTGTTGTCCAAGTAGAAGATACATTCTTAAATGGAAAATACCAAGGAACATTACTGTTAGCTATTGCACAAATGGCAATCGAAACATAGTACCTATTACCTTTGCCATTGTAGAGGTGAGACAAAGGAGGCATGGTCATTTTTTCTCAGCAACTTACATAGATATGTTGTTAGACAACCTAGGAGATGCGTAATATCTGATCGACATGAATCCATAAAATCTGTGATCAGAGACGTAGGTAGTGCATGGAAACCTTCGCGTGCATATTATGTGTACTACATTCGACATATTGCAACCAACTTCATGAGGATCTAGTTGTACTCTAATGCTTTCTACGTCCGTAGTTTTATGACTAAACTGCTTCAGACCGCAGCATCTATTCAAATACATATAAAATATGAATAATTCGCATGCAAATGCAAGCTCTCCAAGAGTAAATTTAATGCTTATATTTATTACCTTAACACATGAGGATTACATAATTTTCTCTAACCATCGGTGCAAAAAATGAAAGCCGGTACCATGCCCATGACTACAGCAGCGTTAACATAGCCACCTAAGTCATGTGTCGCCCCAATTATTGCATAGCAAAGTTCCCTATACAAGAACCGTAAACATGTGGAACCCCAACTATACTTTCTTACTTCATTCAAAATTGCCAAAAGTGGAAGATACATTAAATGTACCCGATTTTCAGATTTATTGGGCATTAACATTCCACCAATGACGCATAAAATATATGCTCAAGTAGCAGAATCTAGTTGTCATTCAGTTACATGTTCAAAGATATAACGGAACATTCCTATCAACCAAGTCATTTTGATAGTTGACCCCTGAATAAAGTTTTCGGGAGGGATCACACCTAACAATTCTTCGAATAAAGCCTCCTAGTGTAACAGGCTTCCCCTTGTTACTTCCTTGCCATCAATTGGTAGACCTAGTTGAAGTGCAACATCCTCTAATGTGATTGTGCATTCACCGCATGGAAAATGAAATGTATGCGTCTTAAGCCTCCATCGTTCCATCAATGCACGTCTTAGTTCTACCTCATATTGACATCGGTTAACTAAGGCTACATGGTAAAATCTAGCTCTTCTTAAATAGTATTGAATTAATAGATTCAGTGGTTCAAAATATACTTTCTTTGATCGTGTTTTCAACGAGTATCCTATTCAAAAAGTCATTAATTCATTACTTGTAAAATTTATAATTTATATTGTTTTAAATATATCATTAACAAAATTTTAGTATCTCAGATAATATCCTTGATGATAGATGATACTCTTATAATATCAATAATGATGACGATGATGATGATGATGACGCCATTGAATTAATCCAAATTTTTCCTACAACAAAAATTTTCATTTACATTCATCATTACCTAGCCTTAAAACAAAAATTAAACTAAATTTTTACAAAAAAAAAAATCTCATACCTTTGAAATATTTAAACGCTTCAAAGTTAAATTCAACTTTTTCCTTGCAATCATCAAGTGAATAAAAAATTAACTTGATTACAACAAAAATCACTTCAACCATTACTAAATAATTTATATTTAACAATAAAAATTGACAACACCAAATATTTCACCCAAAAATACTAATACAATCAAACTAAATTGTATGATTTCAAGATGAATTATCTAAAAAATCAAACATAAAAATTAAAATAAATATTACGTATAATTAATTATAGTTAAGATGAATGGACTTTTACAAATGAAAATAAAACATAATTACAAAAAAAATTATATAATCATATCAAAAATTACTTTTACGAATAAAATTAAATCATACCTGTAAAAAAGCTTTAACTCGATTGCTTAACCATCAATAACGCCTTAACTTGATTCTATTCTATTCGTAGAAAATTTCCCTTTGCTTTATAAAATGAAATCGGAGTAGGGAGCTCCTTTTATAGAGAGCTCCCTTCATCCCTCCATTAAATGTTGCCTAAAGCATTTGATGGAAAGGTCATAGGTAAAAATACCCGTGACCTTAGAGGGATATGACAGAGGCCATATCCCTCTGCAAAGGCTCCAAAAGCCTTAATTATAAGGGTAACAAATTATAATTTAAGAAATAAACAAAAAAAAATGCATAATGTTGGGAAATCGCCATATGACATGGTGATTTCCCAACATATAGGTAGGTTTCCCAACTAATGCTCCAATTGTCTGCACCGGTTTTGCAGTGGGTGAGAATTCAACATTTTATTTGTCAATTTCTTGTAAGAAATTGAGAAATCATCATTTGATTAGACGATTTTTTTAATTAAATTTTACAATTTTTTTATGTTGAAAAATCAATATTTAAAATGACGATTTCTTAATAGCTTTTCAAAATTAACCTATTTCGATAAATAATCTAGAAACGCCCTAAAATCGTAAATAAAAAAATTTTATATTGTTTTAATAAAAAAGCCTCTAACTTAATCCAAACACCTCTAATAAGTGATCACGTGTGAATTTTGAAATTCTTTTTTTAATGTTAACAAAAAAAAAAGTAATCTCTTTGTTTTCCTATATCTATGTATTGAGTCAAGTAATATCCATCCAATTAGTAAAATAATTTAAAAATCTAAGTTAAGTTATAATAAATTAGTTAATTAAAAGATAAAATGTGTTTAATTTGAAATTTTAAATATTTTAACTAATTTTATTCTTTTAAATGTTCACATATAAAAAAATTACCACTCCTTTAGGGCTCTTTTACATTTGTATATTTTTTTTTTCCTTTTACTCACCTAGTTTTATATACCAAAATCTGATATATTATATCTAGTTAGTATACCAAAATCTTATATATTATATTAGATAAATTCTGTTATTAGTCTCGTGCAGTATTCAAATTTAAGATTTTGTCCTTTTATTATAATTTATATAGATATAATCTTTTTATTATATTATTTTAAAATTTTTTTAATTCAATTGATAATAATATTATTTTTTTATTGACTTGTTGATGTGTTCTCTAACTTTGCTGACATAGCAAGCTTCGTCCGTAAAAAGTTTTAGACAAATAGTTCTATTAGTCCTTATATTTATATAAAAAAATACGAATTTAATCACTCTTCAATGATTTTAAAATTTTTTTATTTCTACAATTTTCATATTTCAAATTTTAATTCAATCTTTGAAATATTTCAAAAGTGAAAAGTAAATAGATAATTAAATAATAATTAAATAATTTTGTGTAAAATATTTATTTAAATGTTAAAAGATATAATTATTTTTATTTTATAAATTTTAGTATTTTCATTAATTGAGTCGGAGTTACGGTGATAACAAATTTAATTAATAACTTTATTTATACTATAAATATAAATATAAATATAAATATAAGTGTAAAAAATCCTTGACCAATAAAAATTCTTTGTTTACTGATAAGAAAATTAAAATAAATTTATAGTTATTTTGAGATCGACATACGCATGTGCTCCTTTCTAGCCTTTTGATGCTTATTTACACCGACCAATTAGATCTGCTCATGGGCCAAGTCGAATTAGATTTGGGCCGGACTTGAACGTGGTATTAATATTAAATATACTTGATTAAGCTCAGCCCGACCTGAAAATATGAGCTTCAAATTTTGCTCAAGCTTGCCGATATTTATAAATAGATAATTGAAGCCCATATTATATTTGTTATAATTTATTTTTAAAAAAATTTAATCTTTATTAATTTAATAATTATCTTTTATTGAGTTTATAAATATAATTAATTTAACTTAGTTTTTAAAGTTTATATTATAATATTATATATATTATTCATATGATAAAAATCATATAATACATAAAATATAAAATAAATATATATAATGTAATAGTAAAACAGGTCGGATCGGATTGGGCTCGAGCTTTGAAAGTTAGACTTAAAACTTGACTTTTTTAATTAAACCTAATTTCTTTTAATCCTAACTTATTTTTCAAATTCAATATATTTGTCTAAACTCTTATAAATGTCAGACGGACCTTCGATCTTGAGTGGGAGCAGATCTAACATCGAGCCCAGATCAGATCATGGATTGCGTTGGATTGACCTTGGGCCGGTCAACCCGACCCATCAAAAGAATGATACCAATCCAACGCTCTAGATCAATCGAGCAGACATCAATCATCGATCCCAAACGTGCTGGGGTAACCTCTTTCTCTCGCATTAATTCTGCGACTAAATCAATCTCATTCTTCACGCTTAGATCCTTCGAAACGTTTTCAATTCTACGAAAAAAATCCGATTTTTTTTTATTCTTGTTTTTCTCTGAAGAGAAAATGTGTTACGGTCGCCAACGACGATCTCCCTCACCGAACCGCCCGTCCAGCAACGACAACGCATTGGTGGTAGATACGCTCCGAGTCCGGCTGGCCGAGACGGAGGCTCGACTCGAGCGAGCCAGGGCTCGAGAGGCCGAACTCACTCGCCGACTTGAAGAAATGAAGCGTTTCGTTTCGGTCATGGAGATCCTCGAGTCTTATCTTAAGCAACGGTTTCGCGAGCAGCAAGAATACGTGGCGCGCTTCTTCTCAACGCTTCCTGCTAAATAAAAAGAGCTTTTCCATCAGCGATTTTAACAAAATACCTTCTGTTAATAGCTCCTTTTAGAATTTGTTGGTGTTGTTTTCGTGTTATCATGTCTGATAGATAGAAGGAATTACATTTTATATGATTTGAAATGTAAAAGGTTCTGTTACGTGGTATTAGGGTTTGTTAAGTTTAAAATCAGTTGGAATTTCATAGAAAATAAGCGAATTTACTGATTTTTGTGTTAAATTGTTAAGTTAGATGGTAATTATGTTTGTTTTTTGTTAAATTGAGGTTTTAAAATTAAACTGCTAAATTTGAATACTCTTCGGAGTTGCTTAGTTGAGTGAGTTTTATAAATTGGTGTTTTTGTGATTAATCCTTTTTAATCTCATTTTATTTGTTGATTGATATTGATTTGAGAAGTCTCATATTAGGTGGAAGTTTCTGGCATTAGAGAGCTAATCATATTCTTTGATTACGTGTTTAATTGTGAACATTTAGGCATTAGCAAAGTGAGAAGAAAAAGAGAGAAAGAGAGTGGTAAGCCTGACCTTGTGTCTGTTTCATTTTAGTTTCAGGTTGTATTGAGTTGAATGGAGTCGCTGAAAGCATAAGAACGACACGGCAAAGATCTCGTTATAATAGTCATTGGAGTTGCTTAGTTGTGTGAGTTTTATTGGTGTTTTGTCTTTGTGATTAATCCTTTTTAATCTCATTTTATTTTTTAAGTGATATTGATTTTAGAAGCCTTTTATGGAAGTTTCCGGCAGTAGAGGGCTAAGTCATATTCTTGGATTATGTGAACATTAGGCATTAGCAAAGTGAGAAGGAAAAAAAAAAAAAAAAAAAAAAAGAGAAAGTGAGAGTGGCAAGCATGGCAAGGTGTTTGTTCCATTTTAGTTTCAGATTGTATTACGTTGAACGGAGTCGTTGAAGGAATAAAAGTTACATGGCGAAGATCTCAGTATAATTGCAGTGTTTGTTGCAGTCTAGTTTCAGGTTGTATCAAGATGAAGGGGGAGTCGTTGAAGGCATAAGGGTTAAATGGCAAAGATCTCAGTATAATTGCAAGAAGGCAACTTCTTTATCAGGCAAGTAGATTATTTGTAAGTTTTTTTTCTTTGAATAGAATTAAGTTGGTGTCATTTTTTGCTGAAATGTGAACAGCTAAGCATTAGTTGATGGAATGTGAAAGAAACAATTCACACGAACAGATGATATGCTTCTCATATGCACAAAGATATAACATGGAAAGAGGATGGAAAAGTTGCTTGTTGTAAGCTTTGAATGCTAGTGTTGTAGTCTATATAGATATGATGCAAACAAGTAACTAGCTCCTGAAGTAGAAGTTATCTAGATCAATCCTTCTCTTATATATGATTTAGATGGAGGTATCTAACTTTACCAATCTTTATTCTTTGTGGGTGACTTTTGGCAGCTATATGTCAAGTAAGAAGCGTCCTGACTGAATATGCGAGTTTTGTCAAGAGAACATAGAGGATAGACTTTGATGACGTAAGTTTCTAGGACTTGCTTGTCTTTGGGGGCATTTTAATAAGCCCATGAAATTCCCACTTCAGATGGCACTAAGCTTTAGAAATGGCTAGTTTAATAGTTTAATGCGGTGATGGAATGTCAGTTCAAATCATACCGTAATAGATATCCAGGCATTCTTTGAGAGGTAATGATCATATTGTCATGAGCAAATATGATCAAATTATTTGTTTTGCCTTTGATGACTTGTGCCGAAAACTTGGAAGAATTACTTCCTATAATATGTTTTGATTGGAATACCCATGATTGGACTGCATGCTAGGAAAATGGTAAAAAGGAAAGCTATCAATACATGCAAGTTCTGTGAAAAGCATGCTTATTTTGCTATGTCAATCAATAGGCATTTTCCATTACATTGACTCAACATCAATGGGTGAGACCTACCATCTATGTTGCTCAAACTCAAGGGAAAGTGTCGGATATGCTCATATTTTTCTAATTTTTGGATATATTTGGAGGATCCTCCCCCCTTACCCATTTTCGAATATGTATCGAACATTGGTGTTGGACACAGGTACTTTAGTAAAGGGATAACATAGGTTATCATAGTCCTAAACAATAAGGCACTGGTGATGTCTTGAACTTTCCATTTTTTCAAGGAGGCTTTCTGTAGTTTTCAGCCTAAGTTGTTATGGTCTAATGTTCTCTGCAATTAAAGTGGAGGCATCAAATATGATCACAAATCACGAATTCACTCTATATTTTCTGGTTTTGAGTTTCGGATTGACCTTTGATTAACATGCGATTGACATGCTGTTATCTGTCATTATTCTTTACATCAATTTTAATTTTGTTTTACATAACGGAAAACGACTGGAGAGCCCTGCTCTTGCCTCAGTTAAGCCAGATTGCTAGCAGTTTTCTGGGAAAGTAGTGATAAAATGGATTGTTGTGGGCAACCACGGCAGCCAAGCCAAAGGTAGGTATTTCACAAAATGTTAATTTCACAGTTGAAAACCCAAAATCCCAAATAAGCCCTAAATTTTTAATTTGTACTCAAATAAGTCTCCTAATCTTTAATTCATAGCTGAATAAACCTCTAGTATAAATCAACTTTTTAATTGAAATAAAAGCTTATTTGGGGTATAAATCAGAGGATAAGGGCTAATTTGAATATAATAAACGTATAATGCTTAAAGTAAAAGAGTTCAACGGCTTTACTAATATGTTAGCTTAGATTTTGCTTTGTTAAGCCCTAGTTTCTGTTTACAATGATGTTACATATATGTCTTGGGTTTAGGGTCATAGGCAAAGCAATAACAAATGAGGAAACCCGAATATGAAGCCTTTAAAATCTGCAAAAGGAAATGTCTACACTTCTTCAACAAGGCAAATTTGATCCCTTATTCTGCGATTCTTGGATGAGGGAACGAAGGGTGTGATTTGGGGTCAGTAACTTGTGCTTAAGACTCAAATTTGTCATTGGAGAAGTATCATGCCCCATCTTTAACCATTCCTCTATAGCTTCCAATTCATATGAAAAACCATCGGCTGCTACATGTGGATTTTTCATCACTTCCTGCAGCCCCACAAATGCAGCTCAAACATGTAAAAAAGCATCACCAAAATATCTTGGTAATGAAAAAGAATTTTTGAGGGATTTGGCATTTTGAGACATGTTACTAAAACAGTGTGTCGAACACATTTATTTCATTTTTTTTCTAATATTTGAAGGGTTTTTGGAGTCTTATATTTTTATACTCATGTTTGTAATCGTGTCAGATACGGGTGCTGGACAGAAATTCTGAATGAAGAGTCGGAGCAATATAATTTGTTGCTAACCTGGAATATAGGGCACAGGAAAACACCTGGTACATCGCTTGACTCTTCTACATCGCTCCCCACTTCAAATCCTCCCACGGCCACCATGTCTTCAGCTTTCTTTTTCAGCTCATCTAACTCCTCCATAACGGTTGCAATCTGCAAATCTGTGTCAAACCCGCGGTTAACAGACATGCATTTCATGGATAATCCCGCAAGTTCCACTGCCAATTCCAAAGGCCATTTCCCTGCCTTGTCATCCAAAACCTGAACAAGGGCCGCCTGGTCCACCGTCATCGCATCTTCGATCAGCCCCGCCCAGTTCCTCCCTGTTAACATATGCATCAATAGAACCCCAAAAGCCCGGATGTCTGATCTCAGATCATAGTGGTCATGGTGCTGAGTCAAGCCATAGCCACTTATCTTTGCAACAAGGTTGCGGTCGAGGAGGACGTTGGATGCAGTCAGTTGACCGTGAACTATGGGCCTGGGCCGAGTCGAGTGCAGGAAACCCAAGCCTGAACTAACCTCAGAGGCTATTCGGATCCGATCGTACCACCCAAGGACCCGGTTTCTGTTTGTTCTCCTACAGTTTCTTTGGGTGGTAAATAAAATGTCTCCCAAGCTACCATTATGCATGTATTCATAGATTATGCATGTCAGCTCCGAGCTGAATCCCATCACGGCAACCAAATGTGGATGTCGTATGTCGTTAAGAAGCCTCACCTATGAATATGACACAATTTTATTAGACTAAGTATGAGTTTCCAATTAGTGCTTTTTCGGGGAGTAATGAGATTCAATGTCTTCTAGATAAGTATATCCGTATTCGATATTTATCTTGAATTAGGATAATATAGATGTAACTATCAATTCAATTAGACTAACCTAATATAACTAAAGTCAGAAGAAGTCATACCTTAGCTTGAAAATCTTGTTGAGACAATCCGTCAACAGAATTGAGCATCTTGATTGCAACCGTTGAATGATTGATTCGTCCCCGATAGACATTTGACCAATCGCCTCCTGATTTTAATCTCAAACGTTCTGAAAAACCATCGGTTGCCAATCTGATGTCTTCTGCTGTGTACTCTCTATAACCACAACTTAACTCGTTCAATCTCGCAACCATTCCAAGTGCATCTTTTTCTCTACAAAACTCTATTCTACGTTGAAACACATCCCTTTGTCGTCTCAACTCCTCGATTTCCCTTACCATCTCGGCTCTTGTAACTACGGCCTTTTCTAACTGAGCTTCAGCATTTGCTCTTGCATTACTTGAAATCTGCATTTTGTTTGATAGTTCAGCTTGGACTTCCTTAAGTGAATTAAGCCTATGTTTGCTCTCTTCAATATCTCTTATAACGTCATGAAGTTGCTCTTTTTCAGTGTCCAATATGTTCTTTATCTCTAACCGCTGTGTGACCTCCTCTTTTATCAGAGTTTCGAGTTCCTCAGCCTAAAAGAACATGAATGAATTTAAGGCACCCAAAAGCAAAATTTGAAAGAAATCAAAACAATTTTGTGTGTATTAATCAAGAGCTTGAAAATACCCTGGCATTGCATAAAACTATAGCCCATTCAGCTTTTGCATGTCTTTCAGAATTTGCCTTCGCTTCTTTCCTCTTCAAATGAATGGTCTCATGAGCTTCATCTATCTTAAGTTGCACAGCTTCAATTTTTTCTGTATCATTCTGACAATGGGACAAAAGCTTTTGTCTCATTAAATATTTAACATAACTGTCAGAAAATCAGGGTCTCGGATGCAATGAAAAATGGCATGGAAATAAACTGACTTAGTTTAGTTGATTCATGCAGTCACCCGTAAGAGGTAATATTTATTAAGTTTAGAGTTCAAATTTTAATCTTTGCAACCCCTTTCCTTGTCCTTGAGTAACGACTTTTTATTCTATAAAAATTGGCATGCGAATGGAATGATGGACACTCAATAATTGTAGAATTAGGTACATGTCAGGAGATTCAAAACCAGACAAAGGGACCAAACGTAGTTAATCATCCTTTCACTGTCATTTGCCTCTAGAGTCAAAAGAAATGAACATAGATAAGATAGAAAAATCAATAGATATTGTTTGGCAAAACAGGATTAGTTGGGCATAAGACAAACAGATTTCAAACTGCTGCAACATTATCATCACAAATTTTGAAGAAGTATTAACAATAATGATCTTATCTCACCAAGTCGGAATTTGTGTCTTCTGGTTTGTCCGACTGCATTGGACTATTTTGTAACAGATCACTCTCCTCAGAGATCTCCTCATCCAAATTTAAAGACAACAAATGCTGAAAATAGGTTTCAAGCTCTTTCAAATCATCTTCCCACCTATTTTTTGGTGAATCCTGGTTCGTTGATGGAGTAAAAGAACAATTTTGCCGTCTGATAGGAGAACTTTCGCTGAAAATTCTTCCGAACAAATTCTTAATGCTTGGCTTTTCTCTTATTTTTGCAACCATGATCCCTCGATTATCCTCCATGAAACCTTCATCAATATTTCCCTCCAGAATCACCAATTTCCCCCCACATATAATGTAAAGGTCGCAAAATTCAGGTTTGTACCGATGAACATAGAACGATCCACTTATTGCACTCTTTGATCTCCTGTGGAGGAAGAAATTGATGTGGATCATTAAAAAGAGAAAAAAACATTTCTTTGATGTAGTTTAAACCTGTGTTGTTTTTGCTCTTCATTTTCTTTGAATTACTTTTGTTTGACACCCTGTTTGAAACATATATATAGATATGATCTTCAAAAACTCTCCAAATAGATGAAAAAACTTATAAAAAAAACAGCAGGATACATACCCGCACCGAGTAATACAGGTTTAAACTCCGTGTAGAAAAAAAAGAAGAAATTTTCCAATACCATGATGAGGCTTTCATGAATGTCATTCCGATGACAAGTTTGGCAATTCTGAGTCCTGACATCAAATCTACTATGAGCTTTTGGATAGGTTCATCATATTTCTCAACTTTCAAAATCTCAGCTTTCACCTATGAAAAAAAAACACACACACACACACACACTTAGGAAAAACTCTAAAAACTACACCAATATGAAACTATAATCTCATCAACCACCATATTAATAAGCAACAAATGAATCAAAACCTTGCCACAGAAAGCTATATACTTGGACAGTAACTTGTCAGTCTTTTCTTGCTCATACTTCCTCAAAATTTCCAGCTTCTGTTCGCTCACTGTGCTCGCCGGAAGCTTTCCAACTGATTATATATAAAAGATGAAAATGAAGATGATCATGTCTGAATTTCTGATAAAAAATGAAGAAGCAGAAATCGAAATCTTTAAGTGTTTGATTCTTTTGAAAGTTTTGAAACTTACATGGGGTGTAAACAAAGTCCTTGGAAATGTCGTAAGTAACATGAAGGAGGACTATGGAGATTGGTTGAGAACTCCATTTTCGTAGTGTCCAAGCCAAGGTCTTATACCCATCTCGTATATCATTTCCAACTGCTACATAAACTTTCTCCACTTGAGTTTCCATTGGTAATCTCTGTTGATTCACGGCTTAAAACAGTACGGTTTTGGGAGGAAAAAAAAATCCTAATCCCTTAATCAAGGCTACGAACATCCATGGTTAATATGGCTCCAAAGGGTTGTTAAAGGATTAATGTGAAAATTCATGGGATGAAATGGAAGGAAAAGAAAATAATCCTTTTTTTTTCTTCATTTTTGTCAACGGTTTGTTGGGAACATAGACGTTGCCAAACAAAGAAAAGAACCGGGCGGGGACTCTTTTGCCTTTAGAGGTTTAGCCTTCGCCTTGGGTGCCTTGAGCGAGTTGCAGGGCGGCAACTTTGGACTTTCTTGTATGGATTTATGAGCAAAAATGTCCAATTGGGTTTTGATTTTCGGACTTACTGAATTTTTCTATGGAGCATTTTTTTGGAATATTACTTTCGACAATCTTGATGATGATAAACAAAAGAAAATTTTTATGAAAATATTGTATTAAATATAAATTATTTTTAAAAATAGTATTTTAATTACACTTAATCAATATCCTAATCACCTATTAATTGGAATCTAAATAAGAATATAAAATTGATTTATCAATTGAAATGAGAAGGAGATTTACTAAAAATTAATAAGACCCAAAGGGTTTTTTTTATTATTATTATTATTTATAATTGAGATTATCAAAATTTGATTTTAATGATTAAAATTAAGAATTCAATATTTTACTAAGTTATTGGTAATGCAAGGATTTATTTGTAGACATTTAAGGGTTGGGTTCAAACCAAGGGCATTAAAGAACTTTGTAGCTGTCAAGTTGGTAGAATTTTATATCAAAACTCGGTTCAATTATATAATAATATCGTATAAATACATAAATCTGTGTAAATTTTACACAAATCAATTTCTTCTTAAGAAGAATTGTCACCTCTTAAACAGTATTGAACCCCCTCGAAGATGACCAATTCTTTGAATATGTACATAGATAAGTCTAGATCTAAGTAAAATATGTTATACTCAAGATTGATTCATTTTCAAAACAAGTATATTTTTTGTCAAAACTTATTTTCAAACTTCATATTTATATTCAAAATTTAGTTTGAAACTTAATATTTATATTTAAATTCTTTCAAATATCAAAACAGACTTGAATAATCCGCTCTTTAGGCAAATGAAATGCATGCATGATTTATGAAAAAACAAATACTATAGGAGTAAACTTCCTCCGCTTCCTACTTTGACAAACAGACAAGCTAATAATTTTCAACTTAGCTGTGATTTTGTTGAATACAAAATATGTAATTTGCATTAAGTCAATTTTGTTGACACTTTTGAAAGCGTGTTGCTGTCATGCATGACACTACCATTTGCTAAATTTTTATTAAGGTAATATTATTAGATGTAACATCTTCTGATTACTTTATGAAATGATAAAAATTTTTATAAACTATTATTTAAAAAAAAGTCTAAATTTATGGAATTCATTTATGAACTTAGATTTTAGATACAGATTTTAAGTGCTAAATTTAAAAAAGTAAAAGAGTTATTATTATTATTATTATTATTATTATTATTTCAAAGGTATCTTTCTATTTATAGTATTTTATTATTTTCAAAAACAATACATTAACAATCATGCCTTGTAATGGATGAGAGGACACTATATTTAAATATATATATATATATATATATAGATAAAAGGAATTGTGAGAATATCAGCAAATTAATAAGTTAGTAAAACCTAAATTTTTAATTTATTCCTACGTGTTACAATGGTTTCCAATATAATGCACTGTCTATTTAAAGCACAATCTTTTTTTATATATTCATCAAATTATAAAAAAAATCGATACATAGAAATTAACAAAAAAAGAATCTGTTCTTGTAGAAAAGGAAATATATATATATAAAATATGTGAAAATTTGATCTCAAAATGTCATTCAAAAAGGGCAAAAACAAAAGCAAATGATTTTTAGTCGTAAGTTTTACTATGGCCACGATAGGCAAAAGGGGGTGTAGCTCATATGGTAGAGCGCTCGCTTCGCATGCGAGAGGCACGGGGTTCGATTCCCCGCACCTCCACTTATTTTCTAATCTTTCTTTTTGTGGGCTCTCATGGTAGCCCAATTAACGAACTTGTTTGAATGGGGGGGTATGCATATTTGGAGTTGGACCCAGGTTTTCGAAAGCTGCAAACTTAGAATTTGAATTAATTAATTAAACAAAGCCCACTTCAATCTTAGGCCTTAGACCTTGTTTCAACATTTCTAATATGGACTGGCACTGTCCAGTAATATCATATCCCCCAACACTTTTTTTTCCCTGGAAGTTGGAGTGGGATTTTAGAAAAGACGTAATTTGTTAATAAAGTTAAGTTTTAAAGTCTATGGCTTAATAAAACAAATATTTAGTGAATTTTGAAATAGACATAATTAAAATATTATATGATAAAAAAATATATAAAAAATATAAATTTATCAACAAAGTTAAATGTAAAATTTATATTTAATAAAACATATATTTGAAGATGAATTTACGTTTAAAGTTTACGTTTTGCACTACATGCAGTTATTTTTCCTTCTTCTTTTTTTATTTTTATTTTTCAGTATGAACTCAAACTATTGTTACTGTTCAAAACCAAGCGTACAGCTCGTAATTTTTATTCATGATATAAAAGTGATTTGAAAAGAATTAATTAAACTATGATAGAACATGTAATCATATATATATATATATATATATGAGCGTATTAAAATTTATATAATATAAATTATTAATTTATAAAATTTTATATATATAATATTTTAAATATTATTATAACAAAAAATAATATAAATTCGACACGAATGTATAATTATTATATATGTAATCCTCCCCAAACGGCCAAACCAACATAAAAAGATATTAAAATCAAACTTAAGATCCAATGTTTGATGTAGAGCGTACAAATTCCTAATACAAATGCATGTAACAAGCAGGGTCAATGGTAAAAACTATGCCTTTCAAAAATTCAATGGAAACTTAAGATCAAAGTCTGTGCTGTGCATGAAATGCTTCCAAGCCGCTTTGGATACTTAATAATAATAATAATAATAATAGTAAAAAATATTATTTTTTTCAATTAAGTTTAAATTCATAGTTACAGCTATACTTATTATCGGTCGGTAGTATACATAATTTTTATTATTTTAAATTTAAATATAAAATTTAATTATCTATGTTAAGTTATCTGAATCATTATTTAAATTTAATTAAAAATATTTTAATATTTTTATTATATAATAAAATAAATAAAAAAATTTGAATTAAGATTCGATTTCGTCCCCATCTATACGCATCTATGCTTATAGTTAAATTGTCTTTCTTACCCTTGAAGTTTTTTAAACTAACTATTACATTATAGTAAGATTTAAAAGGTTTGTGGGGGGGGGGGGGGGGAAGAGAAAGTTTTAAGCATTGGGGACATTATTATGATAATATTATCGTCGGGGGAGGCAGAGAATGCACGTGGGTCACCGAAATCGTCGACCAAAATATTTGAATTAAAAAGATGCTGCGCACGTGCTTTTCAGTCAATGGTCAGAAGCGGTGATTGCATATACGACCAGCCTTTTGGACCTTATATCTATTTAATTATTATTAGAGTACTAATCATGAATAAGAAAAAAAAAAAAGAAAAAGAAACAATATTCCAAGAAGAAGCCAAGATAAGAACGATGATTAGGATCTCTTCCATGGAATCTAAGCCCTTCATCATCACCTGTTGATTTATTTTGAAGAAATATATATATATATATATGTAAATAATTATTTAATGTATGGTTAATAGAGTTTAAACTGTTATTAATAACTTTAGCAAAATAATATATATCTTCATAAAAATAATTATTTATTAAAATTTCATCACTATGCATAGAAATATACTCTTATATACTTACGCACAATATTGTATGACAATTTTACACGTATTAAACATTATATATATATATTTATTGTGCAAGTAAAAAATATATATTTTAAAATAAAAATTATATATGGATGCTTTTAAAAAGATGAATAATTTTTTAAGAAATGTGAATTTTTTAAGAAATATGAATATATTTTTTAAATGTATAGTTTTTTAATTTAAGAGTAAATACCTTTTTTTTAGCATATACTACATAAAAATTGAAAACAATAAATATTATTTTTTATTTTTTCAATCGATTCAAAAATTTTGTTAAAAAAGATTGGTGATATTAAATATAATTATACGATTATAATATAAATAAAATAATAAAAACATCATATGACATAAATAAAATTTTAAAATTTATATGATATAAATTATTAATGTATCAAAATTTATATAAATATAAAATATATTAAATGTGATTAAAATATGATAAAATATATAAATATGTTATGAATATATTAATTATTAAATTTAAAAAATAGTATAAATAAATTATTGCCACGTGTGCACATGCACGTGTGAAGAAGATGGTGATAATGATAAAATGAAGCCATTCCTAAAGATCATGCAAGCATGTGTTACCGTCTAAAAGAAGGCATCACCGGTTGCCACGTATTGCCACGTGCCTCACAAGCATGGATGAATGGGAGGATATATATCACTTGGATCTTATTTTCTACTTTTTTCCCTCAATGATTGTTTTAGTTAAAAAAAAAAAAAAACTTAGGAGGATGTATTTTTATGGAGAGAAAAAAATAATAATTAAAATTAATGTTTATTAAAATATAATATTTGTACATTCCATTTGTAGGGTTAGCCACCATCACGTGTGATGTTTAAATGGTCCATGATCCATGGTCAGCAAAAGGCACGCAACTTGGTTGCAAAGTGCAAATATAAGGCCATTTAAGTCAGTTGGATACTGGAAAATAAATAGCGCTTCATTCGGATGATCGATGTTTTTTATCATTAAAACTAATTAGATGTTGGAAAATATATAATATGATGAAAAGAATTCTCATCAATAATTCAAATAAATATACAAATCGATCTAATAATGAAATTAATTATTTTTTTATACATATAATTTTATTTTAGGTAAACTTCAAAAAACATCTCGTAGTTTTAGTAAAAATTACTTAATCTTTTTGTATTTTAAAAATTATTATTTACTTCTCTTGTAGGTTCATTTTCATAGAAAAAAATTTAATACTATTTAATTTTTACGTGAAATATTCGTTCTATCTTTGAAAATCCTAACAGTACTTACGTAAAGTGATAAAAGTAAAATGAATATTTTACGAAAATTTTAAATGACATTAAAAATTTTTTTAACGGAATAAAATTATGAAAGAAATAAGTAATAATTTTTAAGATATAAAAAAATTAAATATTTTTCACTAAAATCACAAGATATTTTTTAAAATTTTCCATTTATTTTTGAATAATAACCAAAGGAAGTGATGTAAGTCAATCATACTTTTCTTCGTTGTGGCTTTATTGAATGCATATATGTATTTATATTTAAATTTGTCAGAATTAAACTTATAAAAGGTCAAATTTAAAACAAAGATGACGAAATTTTCATAAAAATAATTTATTGATGAAAAATTTAGTCGATAAATGTTTTTGATGGAAAAAAAACATTATTTTTTTTAATATTTTGCTTTTCAATGCAATAAATTTTCGGCAGCCTATGACAAGCACGAAGTCAGGAAATTTAGTTGCAATTTGCATTCTCTGCGTGCATGCATTCTCCCATGTTCGGTTTGCATTGATCTAAAATGAAGACATATATTCGGTTGAGAAAAAAATAAAAAATAATTCGAATCATAATGTTTAGTTTGATTTTGATTCAAATTTTATTAAATTTAGTTTGAATATTAATGATGTATATTTCATTTAATTTGATTTTTGATTTATAAATTAAAAAATTATAATTTAATTTGGATTTTATTAAATTTTATGTTATGTTTACACTGCTATATGAAAAAAAAATGAGACAAATATATAAAATATTTGAAATATTTTGTAAATTAAGTAAGCAATAAAAATAACTAAATGCTTATATATAAATGCTATGTTCTTTGAAATGGCAGTTTTTATGATGATTATTTTGATATTTACGTTGTTTTTAACAAGTGATTAATAGTATTTTTAACATAGCTTTTTATGCTTTTATCACAATTTTTTTTTAAAGTAAACTTTAATCATTTATATTTAAGAAAGCTATATTAGCCGGACCCGGACTTGCTTAAAAAGAGAAAGATTTTAGCTTGGTGGGTTTTTCCTTTTTAAGTCAACAAAATAAAACAAATTATTAAGAGAGACAGAGACAGAGGGCATAAGTAAAGAACCAAGTGTCACTATCAAATTAGAAACGCAACGACAGGTCATGTCCCAGGCAAAATCAGCTGGGCCATGCTCGACAACAAACCCAAACCGATATAGTATGACTGGCAAGATAAGTTCACATTTATTAAAGAAAATTAAAGTTTAATTTCACGTAAATTTATCTATGAGAATGGACAGCTATAAATTTTAAATAAAATTGATAATTTTAAATCATAATAGAAAAAAAATTTATGAAAAAAAAAAAAAGAAACAAAGCAAGGGTTAAAAATATGGCGTCGAAATGAACCAAACCTTTTCTTGGCCGGCTTGCGTTGCGTGGCTGCAGCTGTTACTGCAGCTGCTGCAACGGCCTGTTGGCCACCGAAACTTTCAACAAATGGTTGGGCTGCTACATGTGTCTTTACAACTATAAAACATACAATATTAGCATATTTACTAATTAGTATTTTTTTTTTCCAATCTATATGCTCTGCAACTGAAATCTGCATATTCGTTTCACTGTGTTGAATCAATGATTCAGTCCAAACTTTCAATTGAGACTTCAGATCATTTCAGAGTCCCACATTAATTTAATGTCTTCACCCC
>JBBYHK010000009.1:9523710-9537973 GCA_038382065.1 Adansonia grandidieri
TCTTTAAGGTACTCATTAACAAACTTCTATTTTTATATGAATAAAATTAATAATTTTTTCAGCATTTTATTTATACTAATAATTAATTAATTCTCCATGTGAGGTTTATGCATGAATCTTTCGTGTATTATTAACTTCATCAAAGTATAAGCAATAATGGGTAATACTTGTTAAGTGGCTAAATTAAAGGATACTATTTGGTCCTTAAAATCTTTTAATTTATATATAAAAAAGAAGGTTAAAACAAAAAAACCTTTAATGTCTAAAAGGAGATTAAAGCACCAGTGGTATTACAGTCGAGCAAAGCCATTTACAATTATAGCTCAGATTATTATTGTCGGTCTAGAAGTAGTAGAATACAAGGGCTTTCCCCCGCAGGGATTACAAAATTTCGGCAAATATATATACATATTTTGGAGGGCAGCTAGGTCTTCTTTGTACGTAAATTCAGGCAAAAATCACTAACCCTAAATGCTGGGGATAATGGGTTGCTTCGATTTCACTGAGGAAACAAAAGCTCGAGCTGATGATGATCGGCATAGCAGCAAGCAATGACCTGGTGATCGGGGCTCACTGTTTCCCGGTTTTCACGCTTTCTGGTTTCGCACTCCATTTCATTGGGTTCTCCTTTTTTGGCACTTTCGAAGGAAAAAATAAAACATTGTTATTTTTTTCACCCTACCTACACTTTTTCTTTGACCGAATCTGAGGTAACTCTACTCTCTAAATACTGTTTTTTCTGTCTCGATTCCCTCGCCGGCACATTTATTTTTTCTATTTGGCTTTTCCTAGTGCATAATTACTATATTATTTTAAATCTTACTTTTTTCTTAAATATTGTGTTAGACTCTTTTATCTTATACAAATTTTTTTTATAAATATAAATAAAAATTATTTAAATATATAAAAAAATTAAAAAATAATTATATTAAATACATATTTATATTTTATCAAGTTCAAATAATATAATATATGTATATATATATATATGTTTTGTTTAACTTTCTTCTCTTATATTTCACTTTTACAGTCAAGTTTTTGTGATCTTTTCCTCTTTACCTTTATCTTTTACTTTATCTTTTTTTTTGTTGGGTATTATTTGATCATTTCATTAAAATTTCTTCAAACTTTTTTTTTTGTTGCCAATTGGAACGTCAAAAGGTTTGGCAAAAGGGTCATAGTTTTGGGCGCCCTAAGGCACGAGAGAGACAACTTTTTCTTTTTCCCCAATCAAAAGCTTTAGAGTGGAAAAAGCTTTAGGAAAAAAAAATTTAAAATTCATAACAGTTTCTCAGCATGGGTAGACTCAGTTTCTACCAAATGTGGATACTTTTGTTTTTCCCTAATATTCCATAAGATAAACACATATCAAAAGACTTGGACTGTTTTCTTTTATTTTCATGCTTTTTTTTTTTAATTTCCAATTAAAGAAGATTTAGGTACCGTTTATGAGAAAGTTTGTGAATGAAAATTTAAAATTTAGGCACAATATTGCTTTATAAATTATAATGTATTCTCATCCATTATATTAGGGAATTAATATATTAATTTGTGAATGAACTGGTTGAATTAATAAAAATATCAGATAAAAATTAAATAAGATTAAATCAATAAAAATTGATTTTTAATTTGTTCTATTCCAAATTCTTTTTATAAATAACGAAATTTGAATTTTTTTATTTTTAATTTTAATATATATTTTAATTATTTAAAATTTTAATTTCTGATCTGAATTTTTAATCTTTGCTCATGGGAATATATTTTACACAATAATATTGATGGATTTTACCCTATTATTCACTAGAAAAAGGTTATCCAGATCGAATTGGAAGTATCATCCATGATACACGAATTTATCGGTCGATCGCCTATCATGATATAATACTGAATTTATCAATTGAGTGAAACTCTATATAATAACGATACAATAGTAGCCTTTTTATTAAGATTAGCCCTTAGAATCTATCTGTACTAGACATCGACTTTAATAAAATTAAAAATAGTAATAGTAATAAAATTATTTATCGTAATAGTAAAATTAAAATTTTTTATATGATATATATTTGAATTTAAAAATAATAATAACTAAAAGAAAAATTATTATTAAAAATATAAAAATGTATAGATAAATTATATATATATATTTTCATAATATTTAATTTATTTTTATAAATATATAAATATATTTATTATATTAAATAAATAATTTAAAATTTTAAATAAAATATAAAATAATTTAAAAATCAAAATCATACCCTTTTTAAGGGTTCAATGAATGCCACTAGACTCTTATCCTTCCGGGGGTAAACCGGAGAGATAGTGCGCGCGTTTAACAATTCACTGGAGAGGCAGCACATTTGGGGGTAAACCCCCCCAAATTTGCTTCGCGGCTGAATTCAAAATACAGCCGTAGCCAACAACGATTGAAGATATATAGTAAGGCTTGTTATTAAGCAGGTTATTTAAAGAGGATATAATCGAATTGAACCTAAGTTTAAATAATAATTTTAAGTTTGAATTTAACATGAATTTTATGATTCTAAATTCAAGTTCTTTGTTTAATTATTAAAAAGTAAGTTTGATTATCATGTTTAACTTTAAATTATTTATTTATATCTAAATTTAAATTTAAATTAAAACTTTTTATTATCAAATTATATTCGAAGTTTTTTTCAAATTAAACTCAAATAACTTGAGAGATGAATATATTGAACCAAGTTGTAACTCGATTTTTTTCGAATCTTTTACCAAAGTTTAACTTGATATATAAGCTCATTTTACTGCTAAACATATAAAATATTAAAAAAATATTTTTATAATTAAATTTAAATAAAATATTTTATTAATAAATAATAATTTAAATCAATTAATTTAAATAAAAAATTTCAAAATAAATTTTTTATTTAATTTGAACCGAAGGTTCAGATTACTCGATTGTTGTACTGATTGAACATTTCTAATATGAATCCGGACACAAAACATAAACCGGATCCAATACAGAAGCTAACCGACCCCTTAAGAAACAGCCAATGGTGGTAAAAGGTTTGAAAGCAAAGCTGCATGTAGGACAAGTGTTTAAAATCGACAAACAAAGTATTAAACAAAACACCTCATTTTGCTTTATTACTTAATTAATTAATACACTGTTAAAATAAAATTACTTTATAATAGCACCCCAAAAGGAAAAAAAAAGCACAACAATGACACCAAGAAATTCCAACCCATTTTACACCTAGCCCGGATCTTTCGCGACGTTGTTTCAGACAATTTTTCTTCACCGCGCAGTGCTAAAAAAGTCACCCATCTCCCCTTCCCCCCCCCCCTCCCCTCCATTTTCTTATTATTTTCAACGATCCTAAAAAAAAAAAAACTCTAAAACAACTCTCTTTGAATGTGGGCTTCTCTGGTTTTACGCCGGTTGGCAGGTGAAACTGCTCAATAGTTCCCTTTAAAACCCCAAGACCATCTCTCTCTCTTTTCCTTTTTCTCTAGTTCCCCTTTCTCTCTTAAGCAAAAGGGCAAAAAAACAATATCAAACAGTTCCTTTTTCTTTTTCTTTTTTCCTTCTTAAAAAGAAGTAAATTTAGGTTCTTCAAAGAAAACCCAGATCAGTTTGCATGCATTTAAGTCTTTTTTTAAGTTTAACAAAAGAGATTTTCGACTTTTTGTTCTTTTTAAGCTTCGTGATTATCGTAGTTGTTTCTCACCTTAGGGGGGGGGGCAGTTTTAAGTAACAATCAAGGTATAAGATCAGTTTTTGTAAGGGGGTATGATTTTGAGGTTAAAATAGTTTCTGAGCTAATTTTTTGTTTGTTTTCTGAAGATAATAGCTTTGGTTTTTAGTGTCATTTTCAGAGAAAAGAAAAAAGTTTCTGAAGGTTTTATAGACTTGCATTGTAATAGTATAGATATATAGACAAATATATACATATACATATTTAAGACTATTAAAATGGCACCAGCGACAGTGAGTAACTGGCTTTCATTTTCACTATCTCCAATGGAGATGTTGAGGTCATCATCTGAGCCGCAGTTTCTGTCATATGAAGGATCCTCTGCTGCTGCTGCTTCTCCTCATTACCTGATCGATAACTACTATGCTAATGGTAAACCTTTTTCCTTTTTTTTTTTTCATGGCTAATGTTTGGTTGCCAAGAAAATACGAGAGATACCATGGATTTTTCTAGTCCCATCTCTCTTTGGGCTGTTAAAATGAAATAAGTTAACATGATATGGTGTATCATCAATTTATTTTTCTAGCTGGTTACTTGAATAAACCGACTTAAAAACCTTTACTGTTATATACAAGAAAAAAAAGGAAAAGCCCAGAAAATTTTTTTTCTTGTTTATGTTTGGTAACTAATGAAATATTATGGATTGGAAGCATGTAAGAACTACGGAATTGACTCGTTTATCTGCATTTTTTTTAAGACTGGACAAATCCCAAACATCAAGTGTTTTTTCCAGAAGGAGATGATAACCAAAGCAAAGATACTCAAACCACAGCCATGGTTGATGAATCTCCCATTCTCACTAGCTTCCACCATCATCAAGCACCGAAGCTTGAAGACTTCCTTGGAGACTCCTCATCGATTGTTCGATATTCAGATAGCCAAACCGAAACCCAAGACTCATCTTTAACCCAAATCTATGATCACACCGGCCCTGCTGCTTACTTTAATGAGCACCAAGATATCAAGGCAATTCCTGGGTTTCAAGCGTTTTCGACCAACTCGGGATCGGAAGTTGCTGACTCAGCCTCAATGGGTCGGACTCAGTTGACCGCCATGGAGTTTCCTGGTCACTCGATCGAGTCGTCTGGTACCAAGCTGACCTTCTCCCATTGTCCGACAGCCGGTGCCTTGTCACTCGGGGTTAATCAAAGTTGCGAAAACAACAACTATACGAATAACAAGGCCATTGTTTCAGTTGACTCAGATTGCTCAAAGAAGATCGCTGATACTTTCGGTCAGCGAACTTCAATTTACAGAGGTGTCACCAGGTTAAAAACATTCCATTAATCCCGTCTTCCTCTTTCTTTTTCGAAGCTTTATATAATTTTTTTGAGGTTATTTTTTTCATTAACGTAATTTCTTCTTAACAACTGCCAGACATAGATGGACAGGCAGATACGAAGCTCATCTGTGGGATAACAGCTGTCGGAGAGAGGGTCAAGCCAGGAAAGGGCGTCAAGGTCCTCTATTTTTTTTCTCTCTATCTCTTTCACTTTCTCACGTTGTTCTAAACTATGACAACCATGGATTCAGAAATGAAAAGCAAAAGTAAATATTTAAGAATATTTTTTGAAGATGACGATAGATAGATACAGCGTGACATTGAAAAGAAGCTTGCATGCATTCAAAGGGTGGCAGTAATAATGGACATAAGTGGGCATTTGTCATGGGTCTTTTTCGATGATTGAATGACTAATGTTCATACATCGTGTACAAGTAGTACTTTTATTTGCTACAAAACTCTTTTCTTTTTTAATTTTTTTTCCTAAAACTCTGATTGATTTGATCAGATGTGCCGCCATTTAGCTAATTTATCTTTCTTTTACCCCTTCTCTACTACTGAGTGCCCTGTTTGACACGACCCACACCCATCACTGGCTCAGGCTCAGGCCTTATTTGGACTTGACTGAAAGTCTGAAACTCTGAAAATAAACAATCTGATTTTCTTCACTGAGTTTTGATTTTTGCTTTTTTGGCTGTCAAAGCCAGACAGATAGCCCACCGCAGAGTCTGAGAGATGGTCTAGCTTTGACCGAAGCACCCACTTGATGTTATATTATACCATATAAAAGGATTTAAAGATAAAAAGTTATGTGTAAGACCCCCCAGTATCATTGCCTAAACTCGTTGACAGTGTTTCTTGCGAAAGGTAGGAAATGTGGGCTATCTTCTGATTCACGCTTAAGCTCACAAATCTAGCCACCGTAATGTGTGCTTTTAATATATGACCTTTTAGTGGATTTAAACCATTGTTATGGCTAATATTGTTTTAATATTTTTATATAAAAAAGAGATAACAATAGATCTAGTTTAGAATGGGTTACGGATGGTAGGATACGGTTTTAAAGTTACCCCCAAAAGGTCAATGACTTGGTGTACATTGTGGGTTATTTTAGATTTCGAGTTAAATTGAGGGCAACATAATAGTGCAGTGCAAGATTAAAGAATGTATATATACACACAGACATACATATATATATATATATATCCTTGGATGGGTTAAAAGAACAAAAGAAAATTTTTGCTTTAACCAAATCGCATGCGAACCAAAGTTCATGGATGAATCCTGTTATATTTTGGTATTACATCCCGTATATATAGGCTACTAGTAGAAAATTTTTACCAATATTATTACTTGATATTGACAATCTTTGCTTTACTTGTTGCATGAAAATGTGGGATCGATGATGTTCGGGCTGATATATGACAATTCAATGTTCGAATCTATTGTTTTCTGCAGTGTACTTGGGTAAGAAAACTCCTACAGTTTCTTATTTTTGTTATATTAAATTTAACTTTGCAAGTAGGCTTAAAATGTAACTTATAATTCTTCTCAGGTGGCTATGATAAAGAAGAAAAGGCAGCTAGGGCTTATGATTTGGCAGCTTTAAAATACTGGGGTCCTACAGCAACCACCAACTTCCCCGTAGGAGTTTTATGCATATATATATATATATATATACACATACATATATATGAACAATTCTTTTAACTTAATCTAGTTAATTTAATGGCCCTTTTTTGTTTCTGCATGACATTTTACATGCCCTAAAGCATTAATTGATTATTGTTTCGCATCGTTTAGATTTCAAATTATTCGAAAGAGTTGGAGGAGATGAAACATGTGACCAAGCAAGAGTTTATTGCATCTTTAAGGAGGTAAGCATTGTATTCTTAATCGGTTTGCCTTTTTCGTCTTTTGGTTAATTGCAGTAGGTTAATCTTTCATGTGCCCTGACTGATATTTAATAGAAAGAGCAGTGGATTTTCGAGGGGAGCATCAATTTACAGAGGTGTCACGAGGTTAGAACATTTTGTCGTCGGATTTGAATTATTCACTGTCTGAATTATAACTTGATGATCGATGCATGAGCTTGTCACCTTTATTTTGCAGGCATCACCAACAGGGTCGATGGCAAGCAAGGATAGGTCGTGTTGCTGGAAACAAGGACCTTTACCTAGGGACCTTCGGTAAGGCTGTGACATACTTACCCTCTTGACACCTTACATATACTACTATAGTTACTGTATCGTAGAAATTATGTTGAGAAGATTATCGTTGGGAACCGATAATAATCAACTTACGTATGGTATTGGTGACAGCTACCGAAGAGGAGGCAGCCGAGGCCTATGACATCGCAGCCATCAAGTTTAGGGGTGTGAATGCGGTAACCAACTTTGAGATGAACCGGTATGATGTCGAAGCCATTGCCAAGAGTTCTCTTCCCATTGGTGGCGCTGCGAAGCGGCTAAAGCTTTCACTGGAATCGGAGCAAAAACCAATAGTAAACCATGAGCAACAACCCCAGTGCAGCTCCAACAGCAACAACATAAGCTTCGCCCCCATTCAGCAGCCAATATCAGCAATTCCTTGCGGAATTCCTTTCGATGCAGCTCCATTTTATCAGCAGAACCTCTACCACCACCTTCAGAGTACTGCCAACATCGGCATCTCCGATCCACCAGGTTCTTCCTCGACAATGGCAAACACGATGACTTTAATGTCACAGCCGGCAGCTGAGTTTTTCTTATGGCCTCACCAGTCTTACTAAGATGACAACGAAGCAGTGTTTTTAATAAGGGAATAGTTTGGAATTTCAGCTAACATGAGTAGTAGCGAGAGGCCGACATGGCTGACCCCATAATCTGACCATCACAACCATGATCTAGTGTGGAAATTAGGAAAAGCTGGATTTTGTAAAGTTTTATCTTACCATCAAAATGTTAAAGATGAGACGTGCTGAAACGGGCAAAAAATCCATTCCATTTTCTTGCGAAAAAGCTTTTGAATGTTTATTCAAAGTTGCAATCACTGCTATTTCATCAGCTGTTTTGTCCCTACGATTGGCTGTTTCGTAGTGATCCCATGACTTTCTTCTCACTTGAATTGGGATCAAAAGGATTAAACTGGCTTTTCCTCTCCTGGCTTTTGGTCAAGAAATAGCTGAGCAAAGGCAACGAAAATGTCAAATCAAGATCAAATACTTCGGTCAAAATAGATTAAGGTGCATTTGATAATGTAAAAAATCTCAGTAGCCAATGCCATTCACCATTGAGATTCAGATCGGCCGGTTTAATCAAATGAATTGAGAAGTTGGGTTTTTAATCAATTGAATTGTGAATCCGTGTATGATTCATTGATTTGGTTCAACGGTTCGGACCGTTTAAAAATTCAGAGCGGCAAGTTAAACAGTTGAATTGTGAATCAGACCAGCTTAATTCGAAGACTCAAAAATTGAATTGTGAATCAGTGTATGATTTGGTTCAATAGATCGGACCGGTCAAATTTGAAGACTCAAAAGATTTTTTGCTTCAATGGATCGGATCAGTCTAATTCCAAGACTCAAATTTCACCGGTTTAATCTCTGATCTAACAAAGAATAATTTGGTTCAATCGATTAGATAATCTTAATTGAATTGGATTAATTTGATTCAACCGGCCAGAGCTTCTAAATGGAAGACTCAAAAAGATTTAACCGAAGATTTGGGTGTTTGGTTTTGGGGCTGATAAGTCCAAATTAAACGTAGTAGTTAGGTAACTCTCTATAGGAAAAAAAAATGGACCTCATTATCTAAACTTAGAGCAGGTAAGCTAAGAAGTATTGGGGTGATTAATTAATAATTCTTGCTCTTTGAACATATATTAATTAATCAATAAACTTCTTATTTCAAGCAAGGTGTAGACAAAAAAAAAATGGGGACCAAAAGAAATGACAAGTCTGAAAAGAATGAGGGTAAAAGCAGCTGAAATTGCATAGTTTCCAACTTTTCTGCCTCTTTCAATTTTTGACTATTTGTACCCTTTTCCTTTGTCTGCAATTTATGCTAATTGAGTTCTTTTTATTATTATTATTTTTAAAGTATTCGTGTAACATGTTTATATTAGATATAATATTTGGTGAGTATAAGTGTTTAATCTCTTAAGCATATGAAAATTTTTTAAAAAAATTAAATATATCATTATTAAATATATGTCCGTATCTAGCACTTGCTCAAATCTAAATATTTAATCAAAATTTTTAATTTCTAAATTATATTAAACTTAAAAGAGATATTATATGGAACATTGCTTTTTTCTAGTATTATAAAAGTAATAAAACTTGAAATTAAAAAAAAAAAAATAATAGTAATCCTTTCACATTAACATGTATATGTAGGAAGTCAGTGACAGTGTTCAGGACTGGAAGTTAAAATTCTCAAACGTTTTTTATATTCGGAAATTTTGATATGTAGAAAAATGAAGGTTTGAAGTTTTCTGAAAATTTCTTTCTTCTGAATGTTTAAGTTGGCTTTATAAATCAGAACTTTTTTTTTAAGGAAAAAGAAAGGATTTCTTTGCACATGTAAGTTTCAGTACAATATTTGATCCCGTGGCATCTGATTTTTTGGATTTCCTCAAGTTGATGAAAAGCTGAAGATCCTGAAGAAAAGACAAATCCAATTCATTTCCCCATTATCACACAAAAAGCAGCGGCAGCAACACCTGGCATTCAAATTACTCCATAACCAGCTGCATGTGACGATTCAAATCGTTTAGGTAGCTGGTTCGAGTGTAGGCTTGCAAGTCACGATCGTCTATGATTGCTGCTTTTCCTCCACAAGACTTCTGCTGGCACTCTATGGGACCATGATCTTCGTTCTTCAGCAGCTGCACGACCTGAAAAAATGGCGAACCATTAGCAGTTTCCGGCATGAATTTTGGATGGAAAAATGAAAGGATTTATACAAGGTACCAAAAATATAAAAAAGGAAATGTTTCAGAAATTGTTTCATAGTTTCCCTACCCTTATCATGCTTGGACGCATGGTAGCTAAGTGGCTAATGCACATGGAAGCTGTTAACATAGCACGTTTCATTTCAGCCAGATCATAATTGTCTCCAAGTCGAGGATCTACCAATTCCTTTACTTTATTTGATTCCAGAAGCGGTTTTGCCTGTAAATAAAAACAGAAAAATAAGTTCATAATCTTTCTGGATCATAAAAGAACGTTTTGAAACTCTTTTGGGATTTGATGAACTTTAGGTGCAGAAGCTGTTACCCATATTGCAAGGCTTTGTCTGGATGAATCGACTGCACGACGACCTGTTAATATCTCCAATAATAGAACTCCGAATGCAAATACATCAGTCTTTTCATCAACAATTCCATGCATAAAATACTCTGGAGCTAAATAGCTGTAGGCAATTTTCATACACGTAAGCCTCAATTTGACTTGAGTTTACGGATATTTTCAATGCTAATAACAAAATCAAATGAAGGCGGAAAAAAAGCTGCATGCCATTTACCCGAATGTTCCTTCGATGGGATGGACGACATGGTGTGGCCAATTTTCTGGAAGCCACTTTGCCAGACCAAAATCCGAAATCTGCAATGAGTAGAAGAAGTCAGGAGCTTGGTGTCACTCAAACCAAATAAAGTTCATCATCACTACGGCATGGATAAGTACCTGAGCTTCGTAATCTTCGGTGAGCAATATGTTGGATGCTTTGATATCTCTGTGTATAATGCGCCTCGGGCAGTCGTGATGCAGATATTGCAATCCGTCTGCTATCCCCAGAGCCACCTTAAACCTTGTCTTCCAATCCAGACTCTCTGCTGATCCTGCAGCGCAGTTAACATTTCCTCATTAGTCCAATGGATTATCTAATGGTTGACCTGAAAGTATATTTTACCAGACTAAGTAAGAACACTTATTTCAGCCATTTTAGATTCAATCTTTTGCTTTGTTTTCCCCTGATCCTGCTAAAACTGATTGTGAATTTTTTGATGAATAGCAATGGAGAGATTGGCATAGGTACCAAAAAGTACAGAAGAAAGGCTGCCATGAGGGGAAAACCGAAGGACTAAGTGCAAGCCTCCATCGATGCTGAATCCAATTAAGTGAGCCGCATTTGGGTGATTAATGTGAGTAATAATACCAAGTTCTGACAAGAAATCACTGCCCCTCTCTTCTTCTTCCTTATCATTCTTCATTAACTTCTTCACTGCTACAACTTGACCATCAGATAACTTCCCTTTGTATACTTCTGCATGGCCCCCTTTTCCAAGCAAATTCTCTAACAGAAGTTTTGATGCAAATTTAGAATCATAATGTATTAGTATAACTCCCAAAAAAAAAAATACAGAAAACCAAATTGATTAAATAATCAGCCACGACTTGCCAAAACAATGTTCAACTATGTGGGGTTAGAGCAGTACACGATTGGCAGTAAATGCAAGAAATAGGAAGGAAAAAGCGTGATTTCCTGAGCTAATTCAACCAAAATATTAATCACAAGAGAGTAGGTGCAGTTGGCTGCATTAAATTCCATGACAACATTTGACGAATTTGTTGCTTTAAGACAAGTCAAGCCGACTTCAGTGACACCATCGGACACTTCATTTGTCTTGAAAAGACTTATGTCCAACGTCTATATACAGTATAGATTTAAATTTAAATATGAAGATATAATTTTTAAAAATTTTTAAAAATATATTAAAAATTAAAAAAATTTAAATATATTTATGACGGACATATATTTATATCCGACATTAATATTTAGTATAGTAGACATAGACACCGTCTACAAAACTGCCTGACATGAATCCTGAACTTTTTTTTTTCCTTGGTATAAAGAGGTAGGTGCTAAAATTTTATTCATAAACTTCAATTCGAATGCCTGGATGAATCGACTTGAGCAAAGCCCAAAGTTCCATGAATCCAAAATTTTTTCTTCCCCAATCTGATGTCTCCTAAGTCCTAACCTTAATTATTGGGTCCCTCCCTTTCCAAAGAAAATTAAGAAGGAGCAGAAGGAACAGGGAAAAACAATAAAAAAACAGCTAGTAACAAAAAAGAACATAGAAACCTGAAAACTTGAGATTAAACCTGAAGAATGAAACAGAAACAAAAGGGAAGGAAATGAAAAAAATCTAAAAAAAATTGCAGACTAATTGCTTACCATGACTGAAATTATTAGTAGCAGAAGCAAGCTCTGAGTAAGAAAAGTTCTTCCATGTTGGTTTAACCACAGGCAAGCAATCAATATCAACATCTTCTTCTTCCTCAGGGCCATGAAGTTTTCCCAGTTTCCTCCTCAAGTTCTTCCTGGACATCTCATAACTTGTCAGCAAAGGGATGATTGAGAAACTCCTGGCTGATTTCTTCTTGATATTCCCAATTATATGCTTCCATTGCAAGCCATTACAATCTCGGTTACCTTTCAGAGAAATGGGCTTTCCTGGAGAACTGGAGCTGGAATTGCTGCTGCAACTGCTTGTATCAGAGTCTGATCCAAGAACAGGACTCTCCAATACACCTCTTGGTGATGCCTGATAATTTTCTGGGTTGATCCCTTCTAATTTCTCTGCAGAAAACAAAACAAATCTTAATTATAGTAACAATTTTCCCTTCAAAATTTTCAATTCAAAAAGAAAAAAAAAAAGTACCCCACATCACTAAAGCATGAAAACTGTTGAAAAACAACAAAAATAACAAGAAAAAACTTGAATACCTTCAACAGCCATATTATCCAAGGCTTTTCAAGTACTCAAAACAATGAAGAAAAACTTTTTATTTTTTTTTTCAATTTGAATTCCTCTTCAACATTGAACTTGAAAAGTTCATGGATAATTAAAAAAAAAAAAAGCTTGAAAATCCCTCCCAAATATGATACAACTAAAGTTCTTCCATATTCATGTTTCGAGGGTGGGGGAGCTTCCAATCCCAACCTTTTAGAGAAGATTGGGTTGAAACCAAAAGAAATTTAGATTAGACAGAGTGGTTTTAGAAAATTTGGTATATCTTTGGATGTTGGTTATTCTTAGAAACATCAAAAGCAAATAGCTAAAAACCAGCTTGACGAGAATGATTTGGAATCTCTCCTATATTTATACATGCTTTTTTTCTTTTCTTCACCCGTGTTGAAATTAATTTACCTTTTAAGTTTTAATGCAGCCTATGTTTTTCGGATGAAATCCTGACCGTTGGTTTTCAGCGCTCGAGATTTTTGCCGCGAGTAACGCTTGCAAAATGGAAGGGAAAGATTATTAACGAACGACCTACGGTTGGTAATTTGTAAACTACTTTGAGGGTAATTTAGGTATTATAGATTTTTTTTTACCAAAAGAATAATAATTTTCTAAATTTTAGTGGCGAGTAATAACCGATGAAGTGAATGCCCCAAGGGCGGGGAGGATACAGGGATTAGATTAATTGATTAATTAACTAATTAATAATTAAAATTAAAAGTTAACAATGAGAACAAAATATAGGATATTAGAAGAGATGCTTTTTTCTCGCTGATTAGATTTTTTTTAAGGTCAAAATCCACCTTTTAAGAGGGTTTTACGAAGTGTTGAAATTTGTAATTTCATCAAGCAATAGTGAACCAAAAAGGAAAAGTCTGCAATCTGGAATATCTTTATGCTTATGAGTACATATTTCTAAATAAAATATTTTATCAAAGAACCAAATTTGTGTTTTGCGAATAAAGCTAACAATAAGAATTTTAATATTACCATGTGCTTACGTGACCTGATTTTTTTACTTAAAAATTATTAGAAAAAAAGTTTTTCTAAAAAATAAAAATTTTAAAAATTAAGCTAAAACTATTTAGTAATTTTGCTTTTTTAGACTTTTTTTTATATTATAAATACTGAATTTATATTTAATAAACCTGTTTGACTTAAGTTGTATTTTTAAGAAAGCTTTAAACCAAAAGAAAAATCAAAGTCAAACATACACTATATATTACATACCCACAATTTGAATCAAAATAAAAATAAACGCAAAATTTTCATATATGAATGAAAGTATTATTGTAAAAAGCTCTTTATTTTAATGAGTCCACTAATTCAAATTTGAAATGTGTGGATAACCTTTTTTTGAGATAGGGAAATGCCCATGTTTTATTCATCGCCAACCATTGCATTTGAAACATATATTAGCAAAAAAAAAATAAAAAAAATCTACCTTAAATGAATTAACAAACTATTACCTCCTATTGCACTACCATACAAGAAAAATTTAGATTCAACTTGCTAAAAA
>JBBYHK010000009.1:9543906-9554603 GCA_038382065.1 Adansonia grandidieri
TTGATGAACTAAATTTTTATTAAATTTTTTTAAAAATATTAATAATTTTATTTTTAATCTTTAAATGAAATATAATATATATATATATATATATGTGTGTGTGAAAATTACGCTAACTGGGAAGAAGAAGGAGAAGGGAAATGGAAGTATAGATGGAGAAAATGCTAAAAATGAAATGATGCGAGTGGCTTGGTGGAAGGTGTGGGGATATGAGAGGGGTTGGAATTGGAAGGGATACGTTGGTTTTTGAACTCCCCACAACAGCACCATGACTAGAAAGAAGGTGCCAAAAACAGTGATGATATATTGACGTGAGAGAGAGGCGAAAACATTTTTCTCGTTTCAGTGGGGCTTAGCTGTCTCACTCTCATCTCATCTCAGATCAGCCCTTTCTTCAACAAGTAATCACATCCCAAAACAAAACAAAAACACAACAACTCCTGTTTTCGTAGATGCAATAACGTTATTTATATATGTAAAGAATGATGCTGACATGTTTGATACCTTTACCGCTTCATTATCTATCAATCTATATATTATTGTAGCAACGCTACATGATCCGTTCTGAAATTTATCTTATTTAAAAATGATGATTTTTCTTCTTCAGTTAAGTGGAACGACAGGGTAAGTGGATCATTTGGTAATTTTCATATTATTATTGTCTTTAAAGCATGTATACACTTCCAGATTCTCCCTTCGTTTTGTTTCTCAAAGCTGTTAATAACATCAGTACGCACCTTTAAACATCTGTTTCTGATTAATTAATGTTTTATTTTATCCATCATGTCGTTTCGCCACTGTAATAAAAAATTATGGCTTAAGCGAAACTTGCAATTCAAGTATGGTAATTAAGTTCAAAAGTTACAAGGTTGTGTGAATTTCTATTCATAATCAATTGCTATAAGTAAAATTAATCATTAGGTATTGATTCTTACGCCTCAAGAAGCAATCAACAATTAGAAATAGAAATTCAATAGCAATAACTAATGTCTTAATTAGTACGAAAAGAAACTTTAATTTAACATCCATACATATAAAATTCAAATCTTGATATTTAATTTTTTTTTTTTTTAAATCGAAGTACTTGTCACATAGAAATAGATAAAATAAAGAGAGTAAAACTGATCACAAGATTGAATTTGTGTTAAATCGGACCCACGCAAATTGAAGGATTGATGGTTAAACAGTTAATTGGAAACTAAAAGGGTAGGTGAGGATGAGAATCAGAAGAGAGTGCTTCCCATCCATCCATTGTTGCCCTCATGACTCCATGACTCATGAGCTTCTTGCATGTTTGTAAGCTGTAAAAATTGACAGTTAAGAGAGACATTACCGACACAACACAACATCACCATTCAACCAAGAATAGTCTCTCTAACAAAAAAGTTGTTTTTTTCTTGCTTTTCCCATTTAAACCCCCCATCACGTTAATCACGCTCCTTCATGTTCTTCATCAGTTTTCTTCTTCAGCCAACCATTTCGTTTTGTGTCTTTATAGTCTATACCACAAGTTAATATATATATATATATATATATCATATTCATTAATTATGACATATTTGTATATTTGATAGTTTTATTTTGTCGCGATTATAAATTTAATAAATACTATTGCGATCAATTACGATGAACATTGGTGACTGAAAGAATTGAATCATAAAATAACTATTGCAATATTACGTTGTGATTGCTAGCTATTTAAATTCATATATCTTATTATTATTATTATTATTATTGTGTCCATGAAAGGAAATCAAAAGAGTATGAAAACAAATGGGTAAATGATTGTAAAAAAAACATGCACTTGCGCATATGATGAAATATTGGTAGGGGAAAGCAGAACATGATGTTGAAAGGTAGAAGGGGGGGACTTTGTCAAAGGCAAAATAAGGGAGATTTTGGTGTCTTTAGGGAGGAAATCATGGCCTTGTTTAGGTTAAACATAAGCCTAAAAAGTGTTGCACATATAATGTTAAAAAAGTGAAGAGAAAAACAAGATAATAGAGTATATAAGGGCCAAACGGGGGAGGGGGGGCGGTTTAAACTTTAAGGGATGATGGGAGGTCGGCAGCTGTAATTAATTACACATATAACACGGCTAGCTATGGTGATGTAGCCCAAAAGAAAAGGGTATAAAATGAGACAAATTGGTGGCTTTAATTTTCTTCCAAGCTGTAACATTTCAGCAGCAATACAGCAAATTAATATAAAGAGTTAGCCAACATTAGTGAATTTGTTAGAGAAAAAGAGATAAATTGGATTCAATAATTCTTATTGGACTCTTATCTTTTTAAGTAGAACTAGAAGAAGAATGTTGAAGAAGCAATTGATTAAAAGCTAATGGGTTGCATTAATTATTTTCAGGCTCTTTGGAAATAGAAAGAAAGCTGCATTAATTGGTTGAAAAATGTTACAAGATACTTGATTAATGCATGAGGATAAAGATTAATGATTTGGAGATATAAAAAAGGTTGATTCATTTATTACTAACTATATGAAAATCATAAGAGAATGATTTTGATTTGTATATCATATGGAACAAGTTAGCCATTTGCATGCACCATGAAAAAACAATAGATCAAACACTTTTTTTTATATACAAGATTTAATATATAAAAAAATTAGGAAAAAGAAAAGAATTGAATAGCTTTAACATTCCTTAAAAACTTATGGAGAAAAAGGAGGATGGTTGAGGCTAATATCTTTTTGATACAGTAGGTAGTTTTGGACAATATAATATGAAAAATATAATTAAAATAAAAATAATATGATACAAAATAATAATATAAATATATAAAAAATATTAAAATTTATATATAATATAAATTATTAATTTATTAACATTTATATAATATTTAAAATACAGTTATAATGTAAAAAAAATTAACTTCATAGAATTATCCAATTTACTTTTTGCAATTGCAAGAGTGTGTTATGAAATTGTTTATATGATATATGAACAGCGGGAGCAATGAATAAAGTAGAGGCAAAGGCAAAGAAGGGAAAAAGCAAACAGAATCACAAAGTGATAGATGATCAGTAGCAATTAGCAGGGAGGTCGGCTCACCACCCAAGAAAGCTATATAAAACATTCACACAAAAGGAAGGAACCCTAAGCTTTTAGATGCCTCCCCGGCCGGCCCTTTCTCTCTCTATTCAAAATGTTTGACAGTCTTTTCATTCAATTACACTTTGAAGCCACCACTTTTTCAGACACCCACCAAATTACACCACACTGCAACTAATTATTGCGAAGAGCCCCTAAAGGCATTGAGAGAGAGAGAGAGAGAGAGAGAAAGTGAAAGAGGGAAAGAGGCCAGTCTCTCTTAACACTGGCAGGGCTAGGCGAGGCCAGGAAGGGCGGGCTTGGGCAGCTACTCCTGCGGCGGCCGTGGTGTTTCATATTATATAAGTTGACAAGGTTTCAGTAGCCTGAAGAGCCTGAGATATCAGTTCCCCTGATAGGTGAGAGATTGAGACACACTGAGACATGAAGAGTGTTTCGACACTGACTGAACATAAAAACAAATCAAAGATATGGCATTAAGTTCCCCATTTAATAACAGTCCAATATATCCCATCACAGATCCCAAAGAAATTGAGTAAAAAAAAATCAAAGGTCTTCAACACAAACAGTTCCTAACCAAAAATTAAACCAAAAAGAAATCTATAGAGAGATTGAGTAAATATCTAAAGAATAATCAACACTATGATTTCATATCTCCCTGATCATATATACATATATTCATTGTAAAGCCAGCTACAGCTTTCACTTTCATCTAAATTGTAGGCCTTTCAAATGGCAACTGGAATCCAGCTGCTCGATGATCCTGCATATAATCTTTGTAGAAATATCAAATATGCAAAAAGAAACATATATATATATATATATATATATGGCTAGCATAATCATCAAAAAGAACACAAATTATAAAGTGACTAATGCTCAACATCTTCTTAAAATAAATAATAAAAAGAAAAAAAAACACTATCTTTTTTTTTTAATCCAACGTTTACATGTTGATATCTGAAGCCAATAAAACATTTTAAACAGACAATTAGCTAAATGGGTTTTTAGAAAATATATTACTTTTTTTTTTCCATATTTTTCATTTTTCCTTTCCATATCTTCCTTCAAGGTCTACCTTTTTTCTGATCCTTCACTTTTTAGGGCAACGTGCTGTAATGATGCAAATCATTCCATGCTTGAACCCCATTCCAGTTGTTGCTTGCAATAGTATTATCATTGCCATTGCTGCTAGTCGTTGGAGTTGGAGTTACTGGTGCATAAGAATTCCCAAAGTACCATTCCGTGGCGGTGCTTTCATTTGTTGTGCCTTTTCTTGGATTCCCGGCAGATGGAATTTCAGGTTTTGAAACCTCCAGACTCTGGAACAAAATGGGTTGTGGCCTTTGTGCTTGGTTCTCAAGTGGAACTGAAGATACATTCGTGCTGTTTTCCTTTTGATTCTCTCCACCAAAAAGCATAGCCAATCTTTGCTGCTGCAACTTCCAGTGTAAATCTTGATTTATGGAACTTAATGACTCAATTGAAGAAGCAAGGCTACTATTAACATTCAGCGAACCCATCTCCTGAATTGCACCAGTAAGGCCACTGGTAGCTGAAGATAATGGATAATTACTAAACCCCATCAAAGAACTAGAGCTACCAGATGGATCAAGACTGAAAGAAGAGGTAGTACTATCTCCAAACGGAGCAAACTGGTTATAAATACCAGCTGGTGACGGATTTAGCCTAGGAAATGACAACCCGCCAAGCTGAAAATCCATGGCCGGAGAAAGGCCGTGAAAAAACTTCAATCCACCCATCTCTGAAGATGAGATGGAGTCTTTTGATTCACCAGCTGAGAGCCTTGAAGACGATTTTATCTTCTTGTTCTTGCGGCAACCTCCACCGATTGGTACGTTACGCAAGGCCCCACCTTTAGTCCAGTACCTCCTACAAGTCTTGCAAAAATGCCTGGGTTGAGTGAGGCTGTAGTTGTTGTAGTAACAAAATTTGGTGTTGGGAGAGTCGCATCTTGGACACTTTAGGGCTTGCTGATCTTGCGGCCTTGTTGTTGAAGCTGCTGCTTTCCGGTTGCCACCACTGCTTTGGTTTTCTTCTTTAGTAGCCGGTTTTGCTGGGGGATTATCAGGAGACATCATGGAAAACTTGAAAAAAAAAAACAGAAAAACAAATGAAACTGTGGGTTTTCTTCTTTTTTTTTTTTTTTTTTCAAACTTTTTTCTTTTTTCAGTTTCCTTTTGCAAAGGTAAAGATACTCAATTGATTGATTTCATGCATGAGCTAGATAGAAAGAAAGAGAGGGAAAGAAAAAAAGATGGGATCTTGTGATATTCATCAAAGAAAGCTTTGGGGAATATTGAAATTTTTTTAATATATAAGCTGCGATTTTCTTGGTTAGATCTAGTGGAAAATTGGAATAAACAAAATTTAAATGAGAAGAGAAAGAGAGAAGAAATGAGGGAAAAATAGATCTCACTAGAGTAACAAGTGGACAAAGAAAGTCTATTTATCTGAAACTGATCTGCCAGAGAAGAAAGAGATAAACAATATTTGTAGATGTTGAAACAAATTTTGGATATATAGATTGTTCAAGTCAGATTTTTTTTTCCTTTTAAATACTAGTACATTTCTAATAACGTAATCACGATTTTTAATCTTTAAAAGGTCAAATTATAATTTTTTTTTTGTTTATTTAAATTTTAGGAATTTAGAGCGACATGGGCATTTCATACTAATAATTAACCCAAGGTAATTATACGTGTTTGTAAGTTAGATTCAAAGTAAAAAACATCAGATTGAAGGTTAAATTAATGTGATTTTCGATTTCAATTCGATTAGTTGAATAGGTTGATTTATTTAAATAAGTTTTTAAATTTTTTAAAGAATTTAATATTAAATAAATATTAAATATACTAAATTGTCAATAAAAATATGTATTTGATTTAATGGTACCATCTTTAGTATAATTTTGAATCTTATCACATAAAAAAATTGAAAACAATAATTAAAAAAATAAAAACAAACATAATGGTTACCCTAATAATCGTTTTTTTGGTAATAATTAACTAAATATTTAATTTTAAATTTCATTACGGGAATAGTTGTTGCAATCAATTAAGGTTTTTTTTTTTTTTTTAATTAGAGTTTGGTTAGTCAATTAAAAATTATTTATTTATTATGTTTGAAAAAGTTTTTTTTTTAATTTAATACGTTATTTTTATTAAATTTAAAAAATAATACACTAATTACAATTTATTTTTATAAATATCATTTTAACTAGAATCAAGTGACACTAATTAATATTTTCCTTTTAATGACTGAGATACCAATTTTGGGAGTTCAAACTTAACTTTTGAGTCGAAAGAAATACATTATACCTGTTTAAAGGTCGCACATGATGCCTGGCCCGAGGTAAGGCTGGGCCCGGACTTGCATTTTGATGTTTCGGATTGGTTTAATTATAATTATTATTTATTTAATAAAATAATAATTTTTATTTAAATTTAATTATAAAATATAAAAATAATCTAATATTACTTTGAATAATAATTCAAGCTTATAAATCAAGTTAGACCAAATTCGACTCTAAATAAAAAATTTAAAAAAATTTCAAATCATAATCCGATCCTACCATACACACCTCTAGAATACACCCGAAACATCAAAAGAAAAGCTGTGACCTTTCATTCAATTTTTTAAGCTGAGATAATTTCCCAGAATGTCATATGGAGAGTTTATTTATTTTTTTAAAAGAAGATTTTAATCCAAATCAATTATTTACTACTTACTACTTATTGAGTATGCAAAGACTTGATATAATGATAGGTAAAAATTCGGCAAAAACATAAAAATAAAATAAAAATTGCAGCTAATACTTATAAATAATTTATTTAACCAAAAGATCTTGAAAATAAAAAAAAAAAATCCTGTAAATGGGATCCTACAGCACCCTTTAATCACCTAAAGCTTTTATTTTTTTTAAATTACATCAAATCAATTATTTTCACTAATTCAAAAAAATAATGATTTTTTTCATTTTTTTTTCCATTTTAGGCACCCATTAACTTAAGAAAAAAATAATGAATATATTAGCAAGGCATCAAGTAAACATAGTAAACACATCATTGCAAAATAATTGTTACTACTAGAAAGGAGAGCGATTTACATATTTTCTCACCCAGCTCTTAATTCTCCATTTAATTCTAGATAAAAATTCCTGCTTTTTTGTTTTTTGGGAGGAAAATTCTTCTTACAATGCAATTAATTTAACATCAATTTTATTGGTTTTCATCCTGCATATATGTAATATATTTGTCCACGTGTGAAATTTTCACAAGTGGCAGAAATGATGCTTATATAACATTGACTAGTAATAAATTATAAGTCGGGTGAAACAAATGTGTTGGAAAGTCAATGTATCATTTACTTTTTACCAATAAATATATGAAAAATTAAAATAATAAATTTCTCATGCATGCAAATGCAATTACTGCTAGAATTCAGAGGAAATTAAACATGAATATTTAATGGGGATATAATGGAAATATTAAATAAAAAGTAAAAGGTCAAAATAGAAACTCATGAAAAAGGTCTGTTATAAATCTTTTTTAAGATTTTAAGATGTGATAGGCAAACATATATGTATGTATAAATAAAACCGATTAATTGGTTTTTATAAGAAATTTTTAATTATCATTTTAGGAATTTTTTATTTAATATATTACTTTTATAATTAAAAAAATAATTTATTAATTACAATTTTTTTTATATTGTGTCACTAGAAACCGAATAATATTTTCCCATATAAATACGGGACTGAGACTGAGCTATGGTCCATGAATTTGCATGGGAGTTGTTGACATGCATGAAATGGAAGCAAGTAAGCCTGCCGGATGCATGAATCTGATAGAATATAACATAGATTTTTTAATAGTTATATAATTGGAGAAATCATTATATGAGTGAAAAAAACAAAAAGAAAAAGAAAAATTCAGGCATGCAAGTGCCAGGGCAGTAACAATGGCAGAAGCAGCGATAGAGTAGTAGTAGGGTTGAGTCAGAGAAGAAAAAAAAAAGTTCACAGTAAAGAGTAGCAGTTGGGTGTGGGGGTGGGGGCGCTCAGCTTCTCTATTGCTGCCCGTTATCTATTCCCTTGCCTTCTAATGTCACTTTTAACCTCCCTTTTCTTATCTTCTTCGATTTAATTAATTGCTTCCCATATATAATCTAATTAAACCTCTTGTCAAATAATTAGACTTATTAAAGAGTCAAGTGACCTGGATCAATAAATTTTATTAGTGTTAAATTGAGTTTAGATAAAATTTTTTAATTTAGATCAATTCGATTTTAATTATAGTTCATTAAATAAAAATTATTTTTTAAAATTTTAATAAAAATATAAATTTTAATATAAAATAATTTTTAAAGTAGTTATAAATAGTAAAATAAATTTATGAATCAGTTTGAACCTAACTTGAGCCAAACTTAGGTAAAAGAAAAAAAAAAAACTCGGGCCAAAACTCAGTCCAACCGGCTCATTAATACCTATATTAAAAATAATTACTTCTCTATTTATTACTACAACTAATTTATCCCATCAATTAATAAATTTTTAATAAAATACAAAAATATGAAACATTCATTAAATATAAAAATAATATAATAAATATAATATGCCAATTTAAACATGATTAATGTGATAAGTTTAATATAAATATACATAAAATAAATATTTAAAATTTTAATATATTTAATAATTTATATTTAAATTATATTATAATTAATAAAAATATGAAATATAATATATACACACAAATTATCGGTATAAATTCCAGAGGCCATAGTTTTACTTTTTAATTAAATTGGACACCTTCTAAAAAAAAAAGGTGAATGAGTAACTCGTGTTGGGGCCCTACCAATTAATAGAGTATTTGTAAAGAAAAATAAAAACAAGTGATACTCTTTTGGGTTGTAATAGTCCTTGGGAAAGGAGATGAACACGCACGTAGAGCTCTTCTAATGTAGTTTTCAATTAATATATTAATATATATATATTTTAAAAAATTAAAAGTTAAATAATTAAATTTCATCTTTCTTAAAATAAAATAAATAACTTCCATCTAATTGCATAATTACAAAATTTTCAATTCCATAATTAACTTGTACGTAATCGATAAATACTCGACAAAATATTATATTGAAATTTATATTTATTTAATGTATCAAATTTTTAGTCAATTTTATAAAATTCATTATTATTATGAATAAATATTTTTTGAAAAAAAAATATAATTTTAAGTATATAAATATATAAAAAAATTTATTAAGTTTTGTATCATAAATTAAATGACAGCTATTACGGTGAATTGATTAAAAACCTCCCAAACCAAGACGCAAAATAACACAATTATTAACAAAGTTAATCATTAAAATGAAAATTTTATTTTTTTTTTATTATAAGATTTTACTAACGGGTGTTGTGTAACCTTTTTAAGGTTATTTTATACAATAATATATTTATCTAATTGATTAAAAATAATAAATAAAATTGCAAACTATTGCATTTAATATAATAATAATATTATTATTATTATAAATAGCATTTTAAAAATTAAGTTTTCTAAACGCAGTAGTTAACAAATAATTTTTCTTTATAAATTATACAATTAAGATATCCAAAAGGCACCATTATTTATTTATTAACATAATTAATCACTTAATCACATCTTTAAAATACTATTATTATTGTTATTATCATCATCATATCATTACCATGTATTAAAATTATTAACAAATATTGCAAGAGAAAATAATATATTAATTGCAATTTTTATTATTAACCACAATAACATTTTTTAATAAAATTATTTTCATTTTCATAGTTTTAATCAAAATACGGGGTGGGGGGGGAGAAGCATTTTGATTTCAAAGTAGATTTTAACCTTATAGCTTCTACTTACAATTTTTAGATTATAAATAAAAAAAATAAATGAATATAATATTTGGCTTAGTAATTTGTTGCATGATAATCCCCAGCTTAAAGAAAATTTTATAAACTAACATAACTATTAAATGAAAATGTATTAAAATATTATATAAAAACAACTTGTGAAAATTTAAATGAAATTTAAAAATTTTAACATCAATTTTTTATTTTATAACAATGAATGATCGAACTAAATGCCCATGCACAATATGCTCCATTTCTTACGTAGAGTTTCATATAGCTGGTTGTTAATTTATAATTAACTAGTTAATTATCAATTAAATAATGCATAATATTAGTAACATTATTGATTGCATTAGCATGGCAAGTCAAGTGTCATTTAAGTCAATTAAGAAATAAAAAAAATATAATAACAATAAGTCCAAAATTAAACATGATATGTCATTTAATTTTTTTAAATAAAAACACATTTGAAAAAAAAATTACCCACTTTCTAAAAAACCTACGGCAATTTTCTCTGCCAAACTTTATTTTTAAATTTTTTTTTATTGTTGTACTAATATTTATCCTGACAAGTAATTTTTTTTTATATATTTCATATACATGGGTATTTATAGGGTTAATTTACAAAGTTTTTAACTGAATTAATATGACAAGTCGAGGATATCAACTCGAATTAAAAACTAAACAGAAAAACTAAAATTATAAGAATAAAATAAA
>JBBYHK010000010.1:0-11558 GCA_038382065.1 Adansonia grandidieri
AGTGGTTGAGTTGGGGAAAAGGCAACAGAGTTGGTTGGGGTAAGGATGAGAATCAGCAGATAGTTTCCCAATGTTGCTTCCATGACTCATGAGCTTCTTGCATGTTTGTAAGCTGTAAAACAACGACAGTTAGAGACACACACCAACATGACCAAGTAGTCTATCTCACAAAAGTAGTTTGTTTCTTTGTGTTTTCTTTTATTTTTGTCCCAAATATGACCCTATCACGTTAATCACGCTCCTTCATGTTCTTCAATTCATCAGTTTTCTTCTTCAGCCAACCATTTCTTTATCTATGTCTACACCTCATATTAAAAATATATATAGTAATATATTAGTTAATTATCTGATTATTATTATTATTATGTCAGAAGAATAAAAGAAATGGGTAAATGATTGATAAAAGCTTTTGTGCATATGAGGAAATGTTGGTAGGGAAAAGCAGAAACATATATGATGTTAAAAGGTGGGAGGGGGGGACCATTGGCCAAAAGCTGAAAAATAAGGAGTTTTTTGGGTGGTTTTTAGAAGGGAAATCATGACCTTTGTTCAGGTTAACATAAGCCTATAGAATGTTGCAAATATAATGTTTAAAAAAAATGAAGAAAAAGGCAGACAAGAGATTTAAAGGGCCAAAAGAGTGTTTTCAAGGGTTGGAAGGGAAGGTCGGCAGATGTAATTACATATGAATATAGCTTTCTGCGGTGATGTGTGTACCTTTAAAAAAAGGGGTAGAAAATGAGACAGAATGGTGGCTTTTAATTTCTTCCAGGCTGTAAACTTTAAACAGGAATATTGTTATCGTTTAAGCAGAACTATAGAAGAAGAATGTTGAAGATATGGGAGAAGTAATTAAAGCTCATGAGTTCCGTCAATTATTTTTTGGTGCAAAAATTGCCATAGCCGGAAGATAGAGGAAATATTAAAGATATTGAAATTTAAATCTTAAATTTGGTAGATGCTAATTTTTAAGAATAATTATATGAACCAATTAATTTAAATTTTATCAATTATTTTCGGACTTGGCGGAAAGAAAGCTGTAAACTATCCCTATAGGTCTTACCTTTAAAGAAAACAAAAAGGGAGCTAATTAATTGGTTAAAGATGTTGTTAGCTACTTGATTAATGCATGAGGAGAAAGCGTAATGTTTTGGATATAAAAAAGAATAATTGATCTATTCATAATGGGAATATGATTGTGAATATAACGGAACAAGCTAACCTTTGCATTAACCATGAAAAAGAATAGATGGGGTTTAGATCAACATTTTTTATAGAAATTATTCCGACCCCAATAGCTTTTAACATCCCATGAGATTTACGGAGAAAATGGAGGAGGGACTAAGGTTAGGCTAATATCTTTTGCAAGATTGTGGGACCAAAATGTTTATATATATATATATATATATATAATTGTGAAAGTAATGAATAAAGAATTAAAGATGGGGCAAAGGCGGATGAAGGGAAAAAGCAAAGCTTTTAACTCTCTCAGTCGGACCAATCATAAACAGAACCACAACTTGATTGCTAAACAGTGACACTTAGCGAGGGAGGGCAGGGGGTGACAGTCTTTCATTCAATTCAACTTTCAAGCCACCACTTTTTCAGACACCCCCAAATCACAGCACACTGCAACTAATTATTAAGAGCCCTAGGCATTGAGAGAGAAAGATTGATAAGAGGAACCAGGCAAGGCCAGGTTAACACTGCAAGGCTAGGCTGGGCTAAGGCAAGGAAGAGGGGCTTTGCTAGCTACTCCTGGCCCTGCGACCGTGGTGTTTCATTTGTATGGTGACAAACTGACAATGTTTAGTGGCCTGAAGAGCCTGAGACTTAGTTCCTTATTAGGGAAAGACTGAGACACTGGGAGTTTTGGACAGTGACTGAACATAAAACAAATCAAACGATATGCCATTAAATCCCATTTAATAACAGTTCAAAATCCCCATCACACAGATCCCAAAGAGATTGAGTAAAATTGTATGGCAAATCCAAGTCTCCAACACAAACAGTTACCCAACCAAAAGAAGTCGATTGATAGATTATCTAAAGATCAAATACAAATGCTATGTTTTCATATATCTCCCTCCTCATATACAGGTATAGTCATAGTAGAGCCAGCAACAGCTTTCACTTTCATCTAAATTTTGGGCCCTTTTGTTGGCAGCAACTGGAATCTAGTTGCTCGTGCTACAGGTCGAATCTCAGGTTTTACATTTGTCCAGCACTTGTGCTCGGTCTAGACTCTCTATGACACTAGTTCCTGCATGTAATCTTTGCACAAATATGCAAAAGAAAACAGATATAAGTATACCAGACTAGCTAGTACTACCTCCAAAATGTATATATCAAATACAATCAATTCGTAGAAATAAAAAGAAAACAAATTAAAAAGTGACTAAATGTTCAACATCTTTTAAAATAAATAATAAAAAGCAAAACAAACGCTATCTCTTTGTTTCTTTGACCTGATCCAACGTTTACATGTTGATATCTGAAAGAAGCCAGTAAAACACTTTAAACAGACAATTATCTAAATGGGTTTTTAGACAATATATTGCTCTTTACTATTTTTTTTCCATCTACCTTTTTGATCCTTCTCTTTTTAGGGCAACGTGCTGTACTGATGCAAATCATTCCAAGCTTGAATCCCATTATTCCAGTTGGTTGTATTATCGTTGCCATTGCTGCTAGTGGTTGGAGTTGGAGTCACTGGTGCATATTGATTCCCAAAGAACCATTCCCTGGAGTTTTCATTGCCTGTGCCTTTTCTTGGATTCTCAGCTGCCGAAATTTCAGGTTTTAAAACCTCCAGATTCTGGAACAAAATGGGTTGTGGCTTTTGTGCTTGGTTCTGATCATCAAGTGGAACTGAATAAACAGTTGTGCTAGTTTCTTTTTTATTCTCTCCTTCAAAAAGCATAGCCAACCTTTGCTGCTGCAACTTCCAGTGTAAGTCTTGATTTATGGAACTTAAAGACTCGATTGAAGAAGCAAGGCTACTGTTAACATTCAACGAACCCATCTCCTGAATTGCACCGCTAAGGTCACTGGTAATTGAACATGGTGGATAATTACTAAACCCCATCAAAGAACTTGAGCTACCAGATGGATCAAGACTGAAAGAAGGATTAGTAGTATCTCCAAATGAAGCAAATTGGTTATAAATACCAGCTGCTGGTGATGGATTAAGCCTAGGAAATGACAACCCACCAAGCTGAAAATCCATGGCTGGAGAAAGGTCATGAAAAAACTTCAATCCACCCATCTCTGAAGAGCCTTTGGAGTCATGACCGGAAAGTCTTGAAGACGATTTCATCTTCTTGTTCTTGCGGCAGCCCCCACCGATCGGCACATTACGCAAAGCCCCACCTTTAGTCCAGTACCTCCGACAAGTCTTGCAGAAATGCCTCGGTTGACTGAGGCTGTAGTTGTTGTAGTAACAGAACTTGGTGTTGGGAGAGTCACATCTCGGACACTTTAGGGCTTGCTCTTGTGGCCTTGTCGATCCTGTTTTCCGGCCGTTTCCACTCTTTTGATTTTCTTCTTTAGAACTACCTGGTTTTGCAGGAGGGTTACCAGGAGACATCATGGAAAGACAACTAGGCAAAATGAACTTAGAAAAAAAAAGGGGGGGGGAGAAAAAAAAATTTGAAATTTGTGGGGTTTTTTCAATTTCTTTTTTCAGTTTTCTTTGCAGAAGCAATACTTAATCGATTGTTTTCATGCATGGGAAGATGGGTTTGATGATGGGATCTTGTAATATTCATCAACGAAACCTTTGGGGGATATATAAATTATATATATATAGGTTAGATCTGGTGGAAATTGGAATAAATAAAGACCACAAAGTTACATGAGAGACAAAAGAGAGAGGAAACGAGGAAAGAGTAGCTATCAAGCTGGGGAAAAGAAACTATAGATGATCTGAAACATTTGGCAGAACATAAAGAATTAGACAACTAGATTCAAACAAATTTTGGATAGAGATTGTTTAATTGATGATATGAGAAAAAGTGGAGATTTTTTTTCTTTTTTCAGCAGTACTACAGTCTACGCCATTTTTCATAGTAATAATTAAGACAAAGTTAACGTCTTAAAACAAGAGGATTCAAAGTAGGTTTGGTGTAGTATTAATTCAAGTAAATATGATAATATTAAATACGAAATAAAAATATATTATATAAATAATAAAAATTATAAATATATTTTAAAATTTATATAATATAAATTATTAAAATATTAAATATATATAAATATAAAATAATAAAATATATATAAATAAAATATAAAAATACAAATGATTAAGTCTAAATTGAAGTGCTCTAATGAATGAAAAAAAGCATATCTGGCTTTGTCAGAGGCAGTTCCATAAAATCCACCCTTCGTTCCTTTTGTCCAGTTCCCACAAGTGAGATACAATGGTCAATATGCCCGAAATAGAATTTTAGAAAAACAATGAACTACATTACAATTACTAGCCCATCAGCTATAGTAACTCCTTGTTACTATGATTTTATAACGGTGACTCCAATATTAGTAAAAGGTCCGGTCAACATGTGTTTATAAATATATAATAGAAAATTTTCATTATCCGTTCTAAGGAAGCTTTTTATACGTAATCAATCACTTTTATAAAATTAAAAAAATATTACAATAATTAATTTTTTTTATTTTTTATTTTTCACACTTTAACCAATCCCTATCGGCATTGGTTAAGTTTTCTAATACTATTATCCATTAAGTATTCTGCTTTACATTAATATTTGTTGTTATTTGTATCGTGTAAAAATATTTTTTTCTTTTATTTTAATGTAAAATTTTATATTTAGAAAATAAACTATAATAAAGTGTATATTAATCAAACTTAATTTGTACTAACGTGTAAAATTTGTTTCACACGTATATTTTATTAAATTCATGTAAAATTTTATTATTTTTAATGTTAATATAAAATTAAAATTATGAAATCCGGTAAAGTATTAGACTCTTAATTTTTGTGAATAAGGATCCAAACCTTGACAGCTTCAAATATAAAAAGCAAAAAAGGAAATTTAATGTAAACTTTAACAATTTTTTATTTATCAAATAAATTTATTTACATTTAAGGTCAATTAAAATTATATTTTTTTTATCTATTATCAAATAAATTCATTTAACAATAGTCTTTTAATGTAAAACTAAAACTTTTACATATAAATTGAGAAAATGTTATTAATAATAAAAAAATTATAATGGTAATTTAAATATATAATGAACACCAATGATGTTTTTTTTATTCAAAAGTTTTTTCCACATAAGTTCTTTTACATGTTTTAGCATTTATTTTTATGTGTATCCTGAATACTTATTGTTTTATATAATTTTAATATATAGATGTATATTTTACAAATAAATAAAACCAATAAAGTGTATATTAATTAAAATTTGCATTAATATACAAAATTTGTTCAATGTGCAAATTATATCACATTAAGATAAATTTTATTATTTTAAATATTATTTTAAAATTAAAATTATGAAAATAAAAAAAATTCCATTGTAAACTTTAAGTCTTTTTATTTATCAAATAAATTAGAGTTTAAGACTAATAAACAATTAGAACTCTGAAAAAAAAAACAATTCAATGGAACTTTAACTATTTTTTATTTATGATAAATAAATCCATATAAAAAAGTCTTTTAATAAATTAAAATTCTTATTTAAAAATACTTTAAGTCCTTTTTATTTATCAAATGAATTCATTTATATTTTAAGATTAATTAAAAATTAAAACTTTGAAAATAAAGCAATTAAATATAAAATTTAACTTTTTTAATTATTATCAAATAATATTGAAAAATAAAATTTAAATTTTTAGATTGATTTGTTCTACATTATTTTTAAGGCATGATTTTAGGATATGTATATATATATATATATATATATACATATAAATATCAAGAATATTTCAAACTTAATTTTTTAATTCAAAATAATTATTTAGCTAATTTATTATTATTAAGCATCCAAATAGTTGACCTTTAATCCCATTATAACAAAAAATTCTTCAATTGAAAATTAATATTTATTACTAAAATGGAAAGCAGTTTACATATCCCATGCCCCAAGCTCTTGATTACATGGATGAAAAAAAAAAATCGGATTGAACTAGTTAGATCAATTTGATTAAAAATTAGAGGTTTGTTTAGTTTGGTGCCACATAAAGAATAGGATATCATTTAAAAATCGATAAAACTATTGAGAAAAAACTCATTTATTTTTTAAAAATATTTTTAATTATTTTTTAAAAATATTTTTGTAAATAATGAGATTTAAACTCATAACTTCTTACAGTTACACTAAAAAAATCATATCATTAAACTAAATATATATTTTTTTATTAATTATTTATATTATATAATATTTACCATTAAAATCATTTTAAAATATTTAAAAACTTGTTTAAATGAACCTCTTGTCTTGATTCAACCAATTATATCAAGAACCAAAGGTCATACTCGATCTCTAGTTTAGGTTTTTTTTTTTTTTTTAACCTTGTTTGATTCGTCATTTCTTTTTTGGTAAAAAAAAAATCTAGAAAATACTTTTTATAATCGAATAATTAATTTATCGTCGATTTTATTGGTTTCTCACAAGGAGTAAAAAATAATAGTACTTATGTATTGGAAGATCAAAGTATAATACTACCTACTTTTTCTTTATATTCAATCACACATTTCCCCCCCCCCCCCCCAAAAAATTCTCATGTATGCAATCACTGCTAAAATTCCAATCAATCTATGGGGCTTAGGACATAATGTTTACTAGGATGCAAATTAAATAAAAAGAAAAGGTGAAAATAGAAACTCACAAAATGGATATGTCATAGATTTTGTTAGATGTGACGAAGCAAATATATAAGCACTAGAACCAGGAGTTATCTCAGTTATTTAATGTAATTATAGTAGCATTTATTATGTTTAGAATTCGAATCTTAATATCTGTAATCTTTATTCTATTCTTAAATTACGGCCTCATACATTGTTAGTGCAAAAATTTATATATTATCAATGAATCATATGATAACATCTCATTAATTAATAAACCATAAAAATTAATACTAATAACTATATTTTTAAAAAAAAAGTGACATCAAGTGGTTCCTTGTACCATAAAAATTAATACTAATAACTATATATTTTTTTTAAAAAAAGTGACATTAGATGATTCATTGTTATATATAAATTTATACATTGATAATGCATCAAATATAAATTTTTTTAATGAAAACTATTTTATTTTATGGATTTACATGTAAAAAAATTCGAATAATATCCTTGTACTTTAAATATAATTTGTTTTAGGGATTTACATTTGCAAGTCCAAATGACATCATAATTAAAAATATTTCAACAAATATGAGAATATTTATTATTAAATGTAAGAAATCAATTAATTCAATAAACTAAATAAATTAACAAGTATATGACGGAAATCAAAATGATTCTAGCCTTCCAAAGTCTCTTCCTTGCTGGTCTCAATGGGTTGAGCAATTAATTTGTTGATATTAGGGTTCATAGTGAAATAATAATTGGTAGTTGAGATTTTATGAATCTAATATAAAAATACGATATGATTATATAGAGATGAAGTTAAAAATTATATATAGGAAGGGCGAAAGTCAACTTAAAAATTTTTTTTAGGGGTTCAAATAAAAATTTATACTTTGTTGGGTTAAAAAATTAACTTAAATACCAAAAAAAAAATTATGCAGCGAGGAAGAGCCAAGGCACTTGCCAGCCCTCTTGCCTCCGCCTCTGCGATTACACATTTAAATGAATGTGAAAATAGTACGATAAACACAATATGTTAAGTTTAAATTTTATTAATATGATATATTATTTAATAATCGTATCATATTTATATTTAAAATTTTATATATTTAATAAATATTATTATATTTATATATACAAAAAACGAAAAAATAAAAAACAATATATATACACATAAATGAATTATTGAATCTAGTTGAGATGGGAAAGTGGAATCCACCCAAAATGAAAAAGGAGCACAACCGACCAAAAAGCAAAGATGTAAGGAACAGCTTAATGCATGCAAGAAAAAGAAACGTGGAATGGCGTAAAAAAATTGCATAATTTGGAAAGAAAAAACCGTTCGATCGGTCCAGGTAGACAAGTACATCGGTTGTCTTCTGATACATGAATAATAATGAAGAAACATGAGAGACAGAGGGGAGGAAGGAACACGTGACCGTCGAAGAGAGAGGAGGTGGGCTGGATTCCCGTGAGAGACCCAACCAGAAACTCTCATCCCTCATGTATTTCACATATACTCGACACGCAAGATTATAGGTAAGATATGGACATTGTTTATTAGTTGAATTGAGTCGAGGTATAGTCTAAAATTTTTTTATTTAAATTTAAATTAAATTAATTTAAAAATTTATATTAATATTTAAAATATAATAAATATTAAAAATTTATTATTATGTTAATAGATATATATTTTATAATTAAATTTAATTAAAAAATTTATTAACGATAAACCTGATTCAATACTAATTAATCCTATCCGATGAACAACTTTGCCTATGAATAAATCTAATAAGATATGACAAAACTACATTTATATATAATTTTCCTTAGCTTTTATTTTCTCTCATGCACATGTTTAAGAAATATATTAGATTATAAAACATATATTTATTTTATGAATGAAAGGAAAAAAATATAAGAAAAAAAAGGTGAAAAAAGTAATGTCAATTGCATAAATTTATTTTTCAAATGAAAAATGAAACTGTGGGCAGATTAATTTTTTTTTCTCTTTTTCCCCCCCCAAAAAAAGTAACTTATCAATATAATGCTATTAATATATATCATTTTTATTTTATTATTTTTTTAATCTCGATTAAATTGATGTCACTTGATTTGTAAGACAAACTTATTTAAAAATATATATAAATTCTTCTATTATATATCATATATAACCCTATTGATATAGAATTATCCAATTTTCTTGGCCCCCGAGAGAATAGTAATATGTAAATATCACTCTGTGATACGTGGTAACTAATTAATTAATCTCATTAACTCTCAAATCATTCTATTAAATTAAAAGACTAAAACCAATTATAAATATGGCATACGAAATTAAAAATGAACAAGTCTCTTGCATTTATTTCCTATAAAAAAAGAAGTTAAGATTAAATTCTTGCAAAAAAGAAATAGATTGATTGTTTTGTTAAAGTGACGATTAAATAAATCACACATCCGTTAATTAGTTCTTACTACATCCAACATTTAAATATAACATCAATATGTCTTCACATATTAATAATTAATTTTTTTAATTTGTAGTCAACTTTTTTAGTATAAAAAATACAACAATTATTTTGAGTAAAAAGTTAGTGTGCATTCGAACCCTACTTTTAAAATAAGGACGATGCACCAGTCGCTTAAATATTGTGGGGTGTATATTAACAATAAATTTTAAATTGTATAATTATCGTATCTATTAAATATGTCCACTCAAAAATAGTTATAGTTATTAAGTAAAATTATCTCGTATCTATTAAATCTTTAAATTTTTTTATATTTTTATATTTATATGAGATTTTTTCACATGTTTATCATTGATTTTAGATTAGATATTTAATGTGCCATCAAAACCCTAATTTATTATATTTTCCGTGTCTATTATCAAACCTGTCCACTCGACCTGACCTTGATTTAGCTTGAGATGTTATTTTATCAATAAAAGGGGTTTTGCTAATAAATGTCCTTACAGTCCTTTTTTTAAAAATCAGTCAATATATTATTTATAGCAATAAAATTGTATTAATACAGTAATTAATAATTTTATTCATTATTTTTAAAACTTTGAAAAAGTTATTACTATATATAATAGACTGATCTACTTATTTCATATAACCTTAAAGAATTTTCTTAAAGCACTCTTTAACAAAATTATGATAAAAAATTATTTATATAATTTAAATTTATTTATAAAATATATTTAAAAATTGGATTTCTTTGACTCAATTGATCGCACTAAACTTTTTACAAAACTTTTAATGTATTAACCAAATTTAATCCGCTCAACTCTACTTAACTCATATATAAACCGATCTACTTATTTTATGTTTTAAAACTTCAAATTAAGTTTCACAGCATTAATCAAAGCGTTCGAATTGTAAAAGGAGAAAATGATGCATTAATTTATTAGTGTGAGATTCTTTTTTCCCTGAAACTATGAAAAGGAGCGAAAGAAGCAAATCATCAAACACGGAGTCCTGCGGTTGTATGATAGTACCCAAAAATATATACATATATATATACATATATATAGATATATTCAAAGGTGATGCTGCATTTGAAAGGTTTGTCAGGGTAAATCTTTACTTTTGAGGGTTCATTAACAACACTAATTAACAAAAAAATACACTGTACTTTGGGTTGCAAATTAAGGTTGCTCAAATGTCAAGTCGCAATCAAATCTGATGATGGTCTATCTATACAAAACAATTTTAATGAATTTATTAAGGGAATGGTAGGGTGTTTGAAGTTTTAAAATGAGAAAAATAATTATTATATAGAAAACGTTCGTAAAATTAAAATAAAATTTAATTATTTTATTATTTTTTAAAACTTGAGTAATTGATTGATTTTATGAAATTTTTTTAAAAATAAAAATTTTTTGGTATTAATGAATGTTTATAAATATATATTAAATGAATTTTTATTATATTATTTTTTTTACTTTCTTAAAAATAATTTATTTGATATAAAAATTTAATTTTTTTTTGAGTGATTAAAGAGTGCTTATTAACGTTCGTTACCCAATCCATTTATTAATAATAGAAGTATAGTTCTTAAAAATTAAATTAAAAAAAATTAGTTTTAATATATAAAAATTATTAATTAATCAAATATTTATTAATGAGTGTTTTAAAAATATTATATGTTATGCATTCAAATATATTAATTTAATATTTTAAGAAAACAATATTATTTGTATATATAATACATTAATTAATTTTTAAAATACTAAATTAACAAAATCCATTGATTATTTTAATAATTATAAGGAATTGACAAATAGGATTATAAGGTGCTGTCGGGCGGCATAAGGCTACAAGCTGCACTTGCCTGTACTGCACTGCACTGCACTGCAATGCACGGCACCGCACTGCAGCTCTACCTCTACACTGCCAGAAGTTATCGTCACCCCAGTTGTACGGATGAACGTGCTTGCTGGCTCTCCACAGGGTGGTTCGGTCATTTCGCATTTAATAGCTTGTGAAGTGTGAAGTCGCTATCATTTATTCACGACTCTCGAGGTTTGACATTTGGAGATTAATAAATCTTTAATTGCACTTTTATTCTCGTGCTAATAAAAATAAAATATATATAAAATGATTTATTAAATTTAAATAATTTTTAATTGATGATTATAAATATTCGTAAATGTCCCTTACCATTAATACTTTTTATTATCACATTATTGACCAATATTTAGCTTTCGAAAACGAGTATTAAAAGAAAATTAATTAAAAT
>JBBYHK010000010.1:112301-132855 GCA_038382065.1 Adansonia grandidieri
AAAAAAAAAAATTATTTAAGCTCTGATACAAACTCGACCGAATCATAACATTTCTAATTTACTAAATATAATTATAGCTATCCAGATGTGTCCATGTCAATATTGGGTCCACCTAATAGCCATTTCCTCATAATGACGTTAATGACAAGCTTTAAATTTTTAGAGAAAATACTTAATGATTCTTTCGTCTCATTATCTCACATTATTTTAAAAAATTATTATTTTAATTGACGGCTTCATATTTTTCATTTTGTAAAATCATCATTGGAAATTATGATTTTTTTTGAATGAAACCAAATTCAAGAGAAAAAATCATATAGCATTGATTTTTTTTTTATGTCTCTGAAAAAAAAAAAAAATCACGAATCATAGCCACCACAAGGAAGTGCAATTTCCTCGATATCCCTCTGCCAATGCAAATGCGTCATAGTGCACCTAACAACCATATCCAAATGCATATAATATTTTAATTAGCAAAAACCGTGTGCTTGAATGGATGTCATAAATCAAACTTATTGGGTTTTTTTTTGTAAAAATTATTCTTCAATCTGATGTTTGGTCGTTTGCCCCGTTAGATTCCCCACCCTTTCCTCTCCACCAAAAAATTATAGAAAAAAAAAAGAATTTGGATCCGGAACTCTTAGCTTTACCAAAGTATGCATATTTATAGATATAATATTTATATATTTGTATTATATTTATATTATTTTTTATATTATAATATTAATCAAAATGTTATACATATTTATATAATTTTTTATATGTTTGTGGACCTATCCATAAGTCAAGCTACTCGTATGAATTGAGCTTTAAATAAAAATTTTAATATTTTAATATTATTTAAATAATAAAAAAAGTCACCGACCGACTTAAATCAGACTCAAGCTTAAGTAAAAAATATTTTCTAGATCTTAACATAACCCATAAATGAATCTATATGTTAATAAATTAATATTATGTGAAGTTTATAACATTCATATATTTATATTGTAATTAACATATATATATATATATTTATATATACACCTAATACTCACAAAACCCACGTGTTTTTGTCTACAATTTGGAGATTAAAAGTCTGAATTTGATTATAGAAATAGTTGAAAAAAAAACAAATGAAATGCTAATACATATATATATATATGTATATTAATTTCCTAGTTTTTCCATATATTCAAGCCGAAATAATTGGAAGGTGACATGGAGCCTTGTGACCACAATTTTGTGCCGTAACCAGAAATGTGAAGAAGATGCGACGAACCTTTCTATCATCCACTGGATACATACGTGGAATCTTGATTTTTTTTGCTCAATTCATCAATTTTAAAAACCAGTCATCAACTTCATAGCACAAAACATAAAAACCTTACCCCACCTTTTTTTTTTTTTGGCTTCAATCACCTGCCGTATTTTTTAATACAATATTAAAAAATAATTTAAATATAATTTAAAAGAAATACGTGAACATGTAAAAATTTATATAACATAAATTATTAATATATTAACATTTATAAAAATATAAATATAATATAATTATGATATGTGAAAATACACAAATATATATGAATATACAAATAAAATAAGTCTAAATCACCGTTATTTTTGGACGGAATAATGGAATTTGCCTGAGCACTATGGTCTTATTTGGAATAATTTTACAAAAAAGAAAAAAAGAAACATTAAAAAAATCAATTGGAATTGGTATGTTTTTAATTACTAAAACAAATTCTTGCTCCCTACCTCTCGTTTTCTTTATTTATTTTTCTTTTCTGGAATGTCTGTTTTTCTTTTTTTATTTCAAAATTATTTCTAATGATTTGTTTTTAATTTCTGAAATAAAAAAAAATCATGATACATCAATTTTATAAAAATAAAATAAAAAGTTAACATAAAAGTATATTTTATAATATAAAATATAAGGATTATATAATTTGTCTAGTAAAATAATATAAATATCACTTTTGATTGAATTTTTTATTTATAATAATTTTTTTAAAAAAAAATTAATGATTCGGGGATTCCCCGTCCCTGCAAAATTGTCTATGTTTTATTTTTTTGGCAAACTTTTATTTTCTTTAAGTATAATTATAAATTTTTATTTCAAAATTCTTTTTTTTTTCATGTTATCAACACATTTTTTTACAAATATAATAATATTCATATTATATATTTTTCACGACTTTTGTATTATTCTGTCTCTAATATCATTATTTTTTATAATTATTTGCTTTATCTTATCAAATTTTAATATTCAATTTTTTAAAAAAATTATTTATTCAAATAATTTAATTATAAATATTAATATTTTAAATTGATAAATTTTAAAATATCTCAATCTAAAAACACTTTAAAAATGAACTATTTGTTTTTGTAACATGCGACGTCTTTGTTTAATTAATTTATTTATTTTTGTTTGGTGATCTAAAAAATGGAGGAAATAAATTATCCGATATTATTTAATATATTTTTTTGATTTGGATGTATGATGGAACAACTGAACTTTAACTCTTTTGGTGGTAAGATAAGAAAATGAAATTAATTAATTCTCCCACCATCGCAATTGCATGGTCCAATGTTCTCGGTTGCCCTCTTTTAAATCCACCCATTTGTTGATTTTTTCGACCGTCTATCCGCGTACTCAAATTATATTTTTATATTTTTAAAATTTAATAATTTTATTTTTAATATTTATATTTATTTAAATTTTAATATGATAATAATTTATATTATATAAATTATAAAAAATTTATATATTTATAATTATTCTTTAATTATTTTATAAGATGTAATTCTATCATATCTATTATTATTAAATTTATAAAATAAATATATATAATATAAATATATTTAATTTTTAAAATTTTTTATTTGCAAATATTATATTCAAATGTTTTTATTTAAACATGGAACAAATGTAAACACTAAATTCAAATATTTAAAAAAATTTTAAATAGTATGGTCAATATAAAGAACCCAATTGCAAAAAAAAAATGGACCGCACGATGACTTTACATTAAAATATTTTATTTAAACCACTAAATAAAAGTCAAAAATCAAGAATTACTTTGCCACGAAAAATAAAAAAATGACATCAGCGGAATTAAACCTCGGATGGCTTCCGGCAAATGACCGATGACGTGGCGCCATTTTAGCTTCCGTACTTTGATTAACGTCCGAAGGATAACGGCTGACGTGGACGTGATGATGCGACAGCTGTTTTAGGCTTTTTTGCGTTACGGGGTTGCCTTCTTTTCTAGAGAATTGGCAACGGTCCAATTATAGAACGAAATTTGCCCATATGGTAGGTTGGTTTTGACTGATGTGGCAAAGGATGCGTTACTTGGTTTTGACTGCGGTGATTCAACGCCGCTGATTTAGGATACAAAGCTGAAGCTGGCTTGTTTACCCCCCCCCCTTTTTTTTTTCAGAAAGTCTTGATCGTATATTTATATATTTATATTATATTAATATATTTTATTATATAATTATATTTTATATATTTTATATTTTATATTTATATAAATTTTATATTTTAATATTTATATATTTATGTTACATTTTATAAATATTTTTATGAAATATTATATTTTTTATTGTGTCAGTATTGTGTAATCTCATTGTTCTAAGCATAAATGCATAGATTGGTGATTTATTAAAATCCATCATTTTTACGACATCAAAAAATAATATAATAATTATATTTTTTTTATTTTTGAAATCTCAATGAATGCCTACAAAAATCCATTAAACTTTCCATATTAAAAATAAAGGTTGATTGTATTTTATTTGATAAATGCTTAAACTTAAGTCAATAATAAGTTTGTTCAAGGAATCATTCAATAAGCTTTGCTTTTTGTCATAATGCCATGCCAATGCATCTAAAGATATACTCAACAATTTTACACTCGACCTAACTACGTAACGGAAAAGCAATTAAAATACAATATGACATACGATACAATATGAAAATAAGTAAATAAGTTATGGTTCAATAATAATATAACAATTTTAGAAGTAATAATCGTATACACAAATTTTGTGTCAAAAAACAAAGAAAATTTGGAGATAAAAGAAGAATTTTTATTTAGCAAACTACGAGTTACAATCCGAATATTCTTTAAAATAAAAAAATCTTCGGATTTTTTCCTCAATACAAACTTAAATTTAAGGGTCTTCAGACTTGATCTTGAATCGATAGAGTCCGCTTCAATAGTCATCGTGACGTGATCCTGACAAAAGGAGTTCACTTCTTTCAATTGTTGAAACAGGATCGGAGAGTAGCTTTTTCAATAATAAGAGCAACGTTTTTCGCATTCTTTGAATTCTTGAAAGAAATATTCATTAGACTTTGGAGATAACTTATACCTTCAAAATCTGTTTCTTTTCTTTAAGGTTGTGAATTATGTTGAATGTCTTTAGTGGATGCTCGTTTTTATAGTGCCAATGAGCTAAGTGAATGAGAGTTCTTAAAGAACATGGTTTCTTTATAAAACAGTACCAAAAAAACTTATTTTTCTTATTTATCTCTTAATTAATTTAATTTAATTAGAGATAAAACTCTTTTATTTATCTAATAAGTAGTTTTGTTTGATTAAAGATAAAACTCTTTTATTTATCTCTTAATTATTTTAATTAAAGATAAAAATCTTTCACTTATCTTTTGATTAATTTAATTTAATTAAAGATAAAAATCTTTTATTTATCTTTTAATTAATTTAATTTACTTAGGTATGAAATGATTCTTAAAAAAATTGGTCTTTTTATGATAGAGTTCTAAAAAAAACTCAATTCTTTATTTATTTCTTGATTAAATTAGTTTAATTAAAGATAAATTTTGATTGGTCAAATTTTTATCCTTTTACAAATACCCCTTCAAGACTTTAGTTATATACACGATTTTGATGAGTGCAGCAATGAGCAAATCTTGAAATTTGATTTGCACTTTTGCATTATCTTAAAAAGATTTGGTAGCCGAGAAACACTTATAATCCAAATGGATAATGAGCCAACTTTGGCTTGCACAGAAGAACAGCATAAATAAAATTTTTGGGATGGATAATTTTTTTTGTTGTTTAAACTTGGCAATGAAACCAAGCTAACTATGTACATTTAAAGGATCAAGTCATAATGTAGTTCAAAATTTTTTTTCACTCTCTAAAAAGGATTTTCAACTAGTCAAGATTTTTTTTTGTGCCTGATCTTTTGCCTAACTTGTCCTAAAAAATGATCTTTAACTTAGCTGTCATTTTGAGTCTGCGATTTAAGCTCATGCTCAGAAACAATATAACAGTTTACGCTCGTCCTTAGGAGCAGTTTACGCTCGTGCCTAGGAGTAATTTGGCAGTTTATGCTCATGCTGGAGAGCATCTTTTTTCTTTAAATGAACAGTTTAAGCTGGTGCTTAAAAGTAATTTGGCAGTTTACACTTGTGCATAAAGAGCATCTTTTTTTTTTTAGATAAGCAATTTGAATTCGTGCCTAGGAGCATCTTTTTCCTTTAGATGAGTAGTTTAAACTCGCACTTGGGAGCATCTTATCTTTAATAAGAGAGCCACTTGTTCTTCTAGGGAAGTAGTGTCGGTTGTCATCATAGTTATGACATCCATATTTAATAATGAGCATTGACAAAGTGTTGCAGTGATATTTCTTTCTCTAACTTTTTAGTTGGAGAAGAATTGAGATTTGTATTGTTGAAAAATTTCATTTGAGGGGCCATTGGAATTTGAAGCTTAAACTTAAAAAAAAACAAATGAAAGGCATAGATTGTTCCACTGGGCATGCCAGAAATTTGTATGTATTCGTGTTAAAAATATAACAAAAAAATTTAAAGATAAGTAAAAATTTTATTTATCAAACTTCAGGTTACAATCTCTAGATATTCTTTAAATATAAAAATCCTTTGATTCTTTTCTTTAATAAAACTTTATTTTAAAGGTCTTCGAGACTTGATCTTAAATCGATGGAGTCCTCTTCAAGAGTCTTTGTAACTTGATCTTGACAAACGAAATTTGACTCATTTTTATTATCGAAATAGGATTGGCGAGTAGCTTCTTAAAGAACGATGGCAGCATTCTTTGTGTTTTTCCAAATTTTCAAAGAAATCTTCTTGAGATTTTAGAAAGAATTTTTGTCTTCAAAATCTGTTTCTTCTCTTCAATCTTCTCGAGATGAAACTTTTTTATTTATATCATATTTAATTTAATTTAATTAGAAATAAAATGATTTATAAAGAATCTCTTTACGATGGAATTCTTAAAAATCTCACATTTTTATTTATATCTTGATTAAGTTAATTTAATTAGAGATAAATTTTGATTTATCAAAATTTTCTGTTTCCACAATAATTAAATCATGGAAATTATTCATGTCTCATTGATTTTCTTTCCAAAAATTAATCAAAAGGTTAAGTTTTTTTGAGATATAAATTTTTTACATTCTTAATTACTCTTAATTAAAAAATATTTAAATAATTTGCATATAAAGAATCACATTAAATTTGCCTTAATTTTTTAAAAAATATATATTATTTGATTACATTTTTATTAAATTAATTATTAAAAATATTTAATATAAAATAATATTATAAATAATTTTAAAGCATGAATTAATCATATTTATTTAAAATCAAAGAAAAAAATCTTACCTCACCTAATTAAAAATGGGCCAATAATTACTAGATAAAATAATGTCAATTCCAGCCCATATGATTTACATCTGTATCCAGTAGCCTAGAAGAGCAAAACGACTAAATAATTTTATTAAAGCAAAGTGGGTCCCACTCTCGTCCTAGAGCCCCTGCTTGTGGCGACCGGACGCCGAATACAAACTCTTGCAGTAATTAAAGTCAGGGTACCTCCAAATCAGTTTGTATTTTTTAAAAGGCAAAAAATTAGTCGAAGTATACTTACTTTACTGCCTATCTTTTTGACCGGGAATATTTTACCGCGATGTAACTTTGGTTGTTGGGAATTCCGGAACTGAAAAAGAAATTAAATTGGATTGAAACAAAATTGACGGTTGCGATAAGCCCGCCTTTTCTTATGCAATAAATAACATAAAATAAAAAAAGAAATTATAAATGAATACCGTGTGGGGTCCACGTTTATTGCCAGCATCCGTGTCCATTGCAATTTGTACTGAATTGGTAATGCATTGAGACATTCAGGTGTTCACGGGATCATCCAATTTATGTGAACTCGTCAAATCAAGTCAGGCTTAACGATGCCGCCGTGTTTGTTTTAACATTTTTTTCCCAAGACTTTTGTATATACTACAGAAGAATAAACTTTATGATATTTTTGAAGATTTTTTTTCTCATTGTGCAGTTCAACTCAATCTCAATATATTGTGTAAAAATAGGGTAAGCGTTAGTCAATTTAAATTGATTGAATTTACTTTTATGACTAATTTAATTTTAAATTAATCAATTTATCTGACTGATTATTGAATAAATAAAATAGATTGAATAATGTTAAAGTTTTATGCATATAAATGGATCCTTATCAAAAGAGATTAATCTTTTAACTTGTTAAATTGAAATTTATGAATTGAAATGTTATATAGCTTGATCCTCTTTAGATATGATTGATAATTTTATCAATTTTAAAATTTAAATCGATGAATTTAATTAATTTTTTAAATTTGATCATTTATTTAATTTTTAAAATTTTTAAATTAAATTGTCCAATGCTTACCTTACATGAAAACTTTATCATGTAAGAAAAATATTTTTGAAAATTAATATAAATATTATATTAGTTAATACTCTTAAAACAACTGTTAATAAAATCCAAAATCTAATATTAAAATTTCTAAACAAACAATGCCTAACATCAGTGGCGCACAGACAAGATGTAAGATTTTTACCTCATAAAAACCAAACCCAGTTACGGGTCAGCGCGTGTGTGGTGTGGGGACCACCTGAATTTCCCGGTCTCTATTTCGTCTAGTCCAGGAATTGGGCCTTTGTGTCGAATATTTTAATTTTAATATATTTATATATATATATATATTATTTTTTATATTATAATTTTTTTTTTTTTCTTAGACAATATCTGATCCTACCTTGTTTAGGATGGAGATTTGGGATTGTTTTCCTTTCAGAGCCTTAACTTTGAGGCAGAGAGATAGGATTTAATTATGATTTTTTCAATCCCATATTTGTATATTATCACATATATATTATTACTTTTATATATTTATACATATTTATATTATATATAAATATTAATTTTTGTATTATATTTTTATTATATAATTATTTTATCCAAAATTTACAGGCCTATTATTCTTACCGTATTTAGGATAGAGGCTTGGAATTGTTCTCGTCATAGCCTCGGCTCTTATCAAGGAGAGAGAGAGAGAGAGAGAGAGAGAGAGGAATAGGGATAGGATTTAACCATGGTTTATCTAACACTATACTCTAGTAACCCACCCTCCCCCCAACCCTTTAAATTGGACTCCCCTCTACGGCTCCCTCAGCTCTCATCAACCCATTCCATCTATGCCATCCAACTTCAACTTTGAATGATCCATTTTACTCCTTATTAGCCTTTTTTTTTTTTTTTCTTTTTCATATCTCGTTTCTTCATTTTCAGCTTTCTCAATCTCTGGTAATAATACTACCTTTTTATTTATATCTTCATTCCTGTTCTAACTGTTAAGCAAAGTCTGGGTTGTTAGATTTTTTTTAGGGGAAATGATCTTAAAAAAAGTGAGAAATATTCAAAACTTTATGTCAGAGCCTTATATTTCGGTGTTTTTTTAGATAAACATCGAAGATTGGTTAAAACAAAAAATTGTTCTGTTTTTACTATATAAGATAGAGAAATAAGTATTGTGGATAATACCCAGAAAAAAGCTTATTGATTTTTTTTTCTTTGTTCTCATTTTTTTTAATAGAGTGAAGATATGGCTGCAAATGGAGTGCCGACGACGCCGAGGACTCCTTTGGCGAGGATTCAGACGCAGAAGAACGGAATCTGTCACGATGACAGTGGGAAACCCGTTAAGGCTCAGACGATTGACGAGCTTCACTCTTTGCAGAAGAAGAGATCCGCGCCGACTACGCCTCTGGACGGCGCCCAGGGTGCCTTCGCTGCCATCCCTGAAGAGGAGCGCCAGAGGCAGCAGCTCCAGTCCATCAGGTATACGGGCACATGCAGCACACGAAAAAAAAAAAAAATTACTATCGTTCTAAGGAATTAAAGGCTAAAATATTATTTAAAAAACGCTTATTTAATAATGAAGTTGAAGGGGTTTTTTTTCGAAATTAAAAGCTGATTGTTAAAATTTTAATGATAATGGAAATTATTCAAACAAAAAAATAAAATTGGCGGAAGTGGACCCCGTTTAGTGTTTGACGTGGGGATGATCGGACGGTGGAGGACTTAAATTGAACCAACTGGATGGATGATATTTGATGTGTGGGGCCCGACGTGATTGTTGGAATCAAGGAACGAATGTGATAATGGCGAAGCATTTTCCTTCAGGCGTTATTTCCCTGTTTGCTTGGTCCCGTGATTCACATGAAACGAAAAAAAAATTGATGTTTATGCCCTTTTTCATGATCGAGTTACTAAGCTATCCCTGCAAAGATTAAAGTTTTATAATCTTAACAAGGGTAAATATGTCATTTAACAGGACACAAGGGCTGTTGTCTTTTCATATTGTTTTTTTTTTCCCTTCTTCTTAAATTTCAATTAGTGTTTTTTGTTATTTTAATAATTTAATTAATTCTTGAGCAGTGCTTCGTTGGCTTCCCTGACGAGAGGGACAGGGCCAAAAGTGGTGAGAGGGGATCCAGCAGGGAAGGTTCAGGCGTTTGCGCATGTGGCGCACCACCACTTGGAGGCACCAACCATCGTCGTCAGCGACAGTTCCTTGAAATTCACTCATGTCCTCTACAACCTCTCTCCTGCAGGTAATAACATAAACCATTCACCGTCGAAAGCCATTTTAACTCAAAAGATCAAGTGACATACGATAATCTAAAATTATAATAAAAATTATGAGTTTTTTTTTTTAATTGGTGCAGAGTTGTATGAGCAGGCGATAAATTATGAGAAGGGTTCTTTCATTACATCAACTGGTGCACTCGCCACCCTTTCAGGAGCCAAGACCGGGCGGTCGCCAAGAGATAAGAGGGTTGTTATTGATGACACCACCCAAGATGAGCTTTGGTGGGGAAAGTAAGTCTATAAAGTAATTTTGACGTATGGAATACTTTTAGTGGTTGTTGACTAACTGTAGAAACTAATAATAAACGCAGTTTATATATCCATTACTATAATCACGTTTTTAATATATTTTATATTTATATTTATATGTATTTGGATAGGATAATAATTTATTTTTATAAATTTGGAAATGTTCATATTTTTTTTCGTGTTTAAGTTATCTTCTTTGAGTTTGTTTCGTGTCTAATCTAACTAATAATTTGGGATAACAGGGGCTCACCCAACATTGAAATGGACGAGCATACCTTCATGGTGAACAGGGAAAGAGCTGTTGATTACTTGAATTCTCTGGATAAGGTGAACTTTCTGTTTTATTCTTCCTGTTGAGAAATATCTCAGTCCCATAGACAGAATCATTCTTGGCTCTCCAAAAGGGAAAGAAAATGAATTTAGAAAATCAATGGGTATCACAATAAATTACTTTTGGAAGATGCTGGTGTTGTGGGGGGTTTTTATCTTTTTATATGCTCTTATGGTATCATTTTCGTCTTTTAGTTGAGCAAGTTGGGCTAGGGGACACCCAAATACATAGGGAGAAGCAACTTTGTCTTTGCATGAGTAAATTTTTATTGTCCTTAACTTGGGGAGTGGCTTACTGGAGATGCGGCCTTGTGGGCTCCATGCTCTGTTTTTGAGGCAGGGAGAGAATATAATAAATCCTCTGTTTTCTATATATATATATATATTGTCAATTACTTAGAAACCATATTTGCTTTTCATTTCTTAAGAAGTTGTGAAAATTTGAAATCGAAATTAATTAAAAGTAACTAATTAAAATGTAACATTGGTTATAATAGTGTAATATACTTGTTTATGAATATGAATTTTAATTTAGTTGATTTATGTAATTACCGTTTAAGATGTATTGTCAATAGCTTTGACGTTCGTATCTCAATATTTGCAACATTCTGTATTAAATTAAAATCATGCATTATTTATTGCAAATTAGCTCATGAACAACCTGCTTATGGAGTTATTTAGTGATGAATCTAGATGAATTCTGATTGATTGTAATACGATGTAAAATGATTTCCAGGTTTTTGTGAACGATCAGTTCTTGAACTGGGATCCACGGAACAGAATCAAAGTCCGGATTGTCTCCGCTAGAGCTTATCATTCATTGTTCATGCACAACATGTACGTTAAAACTAAGCAATTATAAAAATTTTATCAGCCGTTTGTTGTTTGGGTGTTTTTTTCACAGGTCTAAGCCTATCCCCAGATAAGTCTCTTTATCGTTGTCATGATGTTAATTATATGTATCCTGTGTTGAGTTTTATCATCATCCCTATATAATTTCCACGGGGGAATAAGATTAAAAAAAATGGTAAAAGCTTAGTGTGTACAATTGGATAATTGGGTGGGTGGCAGGTGTATCCGACCCACTCCTGAAGAGCTGGAGAATTTCGGTACTCCGGACTTCACTATATACAATGCTGGACAGTTCCCGTGTAATCGTTATACCCACTACATGACATCCTCCACTAGCATAGACCTTAATCTTGCTAGGAGGGAAATGGTCATCCTCGGCACTCAGTACGCCGGGGAAATGAAGAAGGGTCTTTTCAGTGTTATGCATTATCTCATGCCTAAGCGTCAAATCCTCTCCTTACATTCTGGCTGCAATATGGGAAAAGATGGAGATGTTGCCCTCTTCTTTGGACTGTCAGGTATAGTATCATCGGAATCAAGGTGATGGTGTGGTGCTAAGTCCTCCCAAACGATATGTGTCCTCTTACTTTTGTTCTTGAAAGCCTTAAAAGAATCTGTTTTGAAAAAAAGGATTATATGTCCTTCTTTATTACCGTGGCTTAGCATTGTTGCTAAATGAGTTTTACTTTGGTAATTTTTCATAATAGGTACCGGCAAGACTACCCTGTCTACCGATCACAACAGGTATCTGATCGGAGATGATGAGCACTGTTGGAGTGACAATGGTGTGTCAAACATTGAAGGTGGTTGCTATGCCAAATGCATCGACCTTTCAAGGGAGAAGGAGCCTGATATCTGGAATGCCATCAAGTTTGGCACTGGTGAAATTCTCTGTCTTCTCTGTTCTTAGAATTTTACTGCCTTAAATACAATCGTAGTGCTCAGTTTGATCTTTTAAATCTTTTGTTTCTGCAGTGTTGGAAAATGTGGTGTTCGATGAGCATACAAGAGAGGTGGATTATGCGGACAAATCAGTTACAGGTAATATATATATATATATATATTATCAACAAATTCGGGAGTCCTTTGTACATCAAAAGTAGCTTGAGTCAATAAAGTGGCCAATGGATAAGATGAACAATGTCCGAGTCATCATGAGATATAGCTGACTTGATCAATCATTTTAGTTGATTATTTAGAATTTTCATTCACGCTTACTTAATCTGATTAATTTGATTAATCTAATTAGAATATATAGAGTCAGCTCGGGTTGTTTTGATAGTAAACAATTCATTGACTTCCTCAATGCATTATTTAGTTGATTAATGTGAAAGATTTTAAAGGGAATATAAAATGCCAAATAGAAGATTAGAAAATTGGAAGAAGAATAGTAGATGACGCAAATAAGCTTTCAATGCCAAATTCCCTGATGTCAACCATGTGATGATAGAATAAAAGAGGCAGAACATCCGGCAGTGAATTTTTCTTAGACATGATCTTTTAATGTGATTTTTTTTTTCTTTTCTTGCAGAGAACACGCGTGCAGCCTACCCCATCGAGTTCATTCCCAATGCTAAGATACCATGCGTTGGTCCACACCCTAAGAATGTCATACTTTTGGCATGTGATGCCTTTGGTGTCCTTCCACCTGTGAGCAAGCTGAGTCTGGCCCAAACCATGTACCATTTCATTAGCGGCTACACTGCTCTGGTATGTTTCTCCGTCGCAATAACAATGGTTTTCATTGTCTTTTTTTTTTTTTTGCTATGGGTCAATACTTGATTGCTCATCCGAGGCTTCGGGTTCTTGCATCTGGTGACTGAACTTGGTTGATGATACATATAGGTGGCTGGCACAGAAGATGGTATTAAGGAGCCAACAGCAACGTTCTCGGCCTGCTTTGGCGCAGCCTTTATCATGTTGCATCCTACTAAGTACGCAGCCATGCTTGCTGAGAAAATGCAGAAGCATGGGGCAACAGGTTGGCTTGTCAACACTGGCTGGTCAGGGGGAAGGTAGCAGCTGGTCATTGCGAACCATTGTAACATTTAACTAATTTCCTGAAAAAGTTGAATCACTCACTAGTGGTTTTTCTGCAGCTACGGGTATGGAAGCCGTATCAAGTTGCCATACACTCGAAAAATCATTGATGCCATTCACTCCGGTAGCCTCTTGAATGCAACTTACCGGAAAACCGAGGTGTTTGGGCTAGAGATCCCCACTGAGATTGAGGGAGTACCTTCAGAGATCTTGGATCCAGAGAACACCGTAAGTTGTCCATTCTTGAACTTTCCAGTTGCCTGGTGTTGGCCAATTTCTTCATTATTATACTTGAATTTTCCCTCTATTTTTAATCTTATTGAATTTTTTGTCTTGCAGTGGGCTGACAAGAAGGTATACAAGGACACACTGTTGAAACTGGCTGGCCTGTTCAAGAAGAACTTTGAGACCTTCACCAATTACAAGATTGGCAAGGACAACAAGCTGACTGAGGAGATCCTGGCCGCTGGTCCGAACTTTTAAATCTGGAACAATGAAAGAAGTGAAGAAAACTACTTGTTCGCAGATTTGCATAATGTGGTTTAAATGTGACAGAAATAACAGTTTGTTAGTAATATGAAGATGTAGCCCTTTATTGGGTTCCAATGCGAACTGGTTTCTTATGTTATTCCATATTCAACTTTTAATGAATATAGGCCTTTTCTTTCCAACACTTTTCTCCTGCTTTGCTTTATTATATTCTTTAATTTGTGGATTAAAAGTTCATGCTTTGATACTGAAATAGATCATTGTTTTAAATAGAAAAAAGTGGCTTGCCTTCAGTTCTAGCCGGCCTAAGTCCCTTCTAAAGCACCTCGAAAAGCAAGAGGGAGCACTTATTATGGGATAAAGAAAAAATAAAAAGTTAGGATTATTAGAATACTGAACAGTTAGTTAAACTGCCATTGGTTTATGGGATTGATTTATAAATGTTCATATTCGAATCATATTCGGAGAGAAAGGCGGATCATAGTCGGATGAGAGACTGAGAAAGGATAAATAAACAAATTTTTACTGCTCTCTATTAGCTCTTTACTCTCTATATTTCCCTCCTACAAAAAATAGGGGAAAAAACTTGAACAAGATTTGTTCTCAAAATGTATAGAAATAGGAAACAAAAAAATGTTAAAACCAGAGGCTAGATCTTGATTACCTAAAAATATTTATTTATGTGAGGTAATCGAAGAGTATATTACTTGAATTCGAAGATGAGTGTAAGATGAGTTTAAGATAAATGTACGAGTTTAATATAGATATAATTTTTATTTTTTTTAATTTTTTTTCTGTTTATGTGAATACATTCATATTCATTTTTTAATATATATTGGATACAAATACTTTTAAAGCAAATGAGAAGTCCAGATAATATGATTCAAGGGCACCCAATCATTTCAATGGATCATGAGGTTAAACAAAAATTCCACACCATGGAGATGGAGGTTTATATACTAGTACTACCTTATATGCAACAGTATGGCTTATTTCTCAGCTACAAAGCACCAAAGATGCGTAGCAAAGCAGGCATAATTCATAGTAATTCTATTTCCCTGACAAGAATAAGTCTGATTCTTTAAATAGGGTGATGAAATTCAAGGAACAAGTTTCCAAGCTAGATGCATAATAGTTTGATCATTAGATCGCAAGTTATCCTGATGTTTACTTCGAGAATTTTAGACAAGTAAAGAATCTTATACTATAACAGAAAGACAACAAAAGATAAAATGGAAATTGTCCCCAGAGCTCTTATTTCTAATGATGGAACTATGGTTTCTCCCTCGTATCAGAAGTGTAAGTATGGTAGTACGTGTTGAGCTGTCCGTTTATCTGAATCACATAGTCCTGCTTCACCATAGTATAAATGATCCTCATCACGGCAGCATAATTGGTCGCTTCGGGTTCTCGAAGATGATATGAAGTCATTTCATCCTAAAAGAAAAATGTTCTTTCAGCAAGACAGTTAAATTCCCATAATAAATTGCAGTACGCAGACAGATGTAAAAAATGAAGTACCAAAAAAAAAAGAGTATAGCTCTTCTGTATTCGGCATGAATGATCAAAATAACAACAGGTGGAGATTTCAAGACCTGGCGGGGCAGCTTGCCCGACCCTGCTCGATTAGATCCGAGCTCAGGTTCTAATATTTTTATTTTGACTCGAAACAATAATTTTAAATTAAAATAATATATTTTTATTTAAATTTAATTATAAAATATTTAAATATTAATTAAAAATATTTTTAATATAATGAATAGTAATATGAACTTAAATGTACGGATCTGAAAACGTCGAAAACAGGCCTAAACTTGAAGTTAAAAAAAAAAAAATCAAGCCGCAACTTGACTTAATTATGCCCAGTTCTAGAAATTTCTCTAGCAGAAAATGAAACATTAATACACAGAAAATTTATAAATTTCGAATGCCTTTGCCTGTAAGCCCTATTCTTGTGGATGTTTTACAGTTAATGACTTCATGCTTAGTTGGTACAGTGCAAGGATATATAGAATTAACAAGGAGATTAAACCTTTGCCAGAATAATGACATTGGGAAATAGCAAATCTACAAAATTTCTGTAGGTGAGTCTATGTGCTGAAATTGGTAATCATTAGCAAGAATTCTGCTCTAAAAGGAAAGGAATTTTGTAGGAATTACAAAGAGGAAGACACTATCTACTTATGTTAACTGCTTAGACTTAGTTGTGAGTGTAGATATAGGCATGTTTAATTTTTTTAAGTTTTTTTTCATGTATTGGGAATGTTATATCCCATACTCATATTCAAAAATGTATCGAATATGAGTGTCGAACATAAATACTTTAAGAAAAATAAAGAGTTGAAGTCATTTAGCTATCTACACTGCAGTAGGCAAAGATTTGAATGCTCATAACCAAAGATGAAAAAAAAATTAGGACCATAGATATTTCCTACACAGGTAAAATGAAAATGCACCTGAACTGAGTGAAAGATGAAATAGGGTAAAGAAACCGAACACCAAATCATATATTTTACAACGAATTAGGAGTTGAAGAAGAAATCAAACAAAGGAGATAAATATTCATATGCCGTTTGCAATGTAGCCGTGGCATCATCCAAGAAGGCATTCGAGATCATTCAATAAGTTTTTTTGGCTGCACTCTATTAGTTGTTTAATTAAAATCATATATTAGTTTCAATAATCACCTTATGAAACACACTTATAAAATTGCAAACGTTTGCACCATTCCATTCATATATAAGTGGATAAAAGTATAGACATAGACAATAGGATTTGCAAAAGAATGTTTACCTTTAATTGAATGAGCTTTGAATTTTTCAATGTCTCCCGAGCTGCCATTAGTCAATTCCATGAAAACCAAACACTTTATAACTTTAAATTTCTATAGAAAACGAAAATGCAAATTAAAACATGTGAATCAAACTCTATACTAAAGTGCCCATATGTATTATTCTAAAGCAAACTAAAGGAATGAACAATAGCAAAACGCAATGTCTAAAATCAAAGTATACTTAATAACTTGTAGATGGCTATTTTCGGTCAATAACATATGATACAGTTATTTGAGAATAGGTACTTTGACACAAGTACCTTAGCACAAATACTCTAGCAGAAGTACTTTGGAAATGAACAATAGCAAAATGCAATGTCTAAAATCAAAGTATACTTAATAACTTGTAGATGGCTATTTTCGGTCAATGACATATGATACAGTTATTTGAGAATAGGTACTTTGACACAAGTACCTTGGCACAAATACTCTAGCAGAAGTACTTTGGAATAGGTAGTTTGGTACAGGTACCTTGGTATAAGTATTTTGGCGGAAGTAGGCACAGGTACCTTAGTATAGGTATTTTGGTGGAAGTACTTTGGCAGTAGTGTTATCTAGCACTGCAGGTTCTACACAATAAAAACCGTAGGGTTAACCCTGGAAGGTTAGCATGATTCTTGGATTTTCTTCATGTTTGAGATGTCTTGGAGAGTACGGCTTGGAGGCTCAGATATAAAAATTGTTAAGAAGTGCTTTTCTTAAACCTTCCCCGGAGTACAAGTGCTATCCTTTTTTTTCATTTCTAAGACAATACATTCTTAAGTGTGCTGTCATATAACCAATGTCCACTCTATGTTACCGAAACATCCCTAAGGGAGTAACTTCCATAATTACCTTAACCCATTACTTTTGAAACTTATGTCTCAACCCACTACTTTTGTAACTTCTATCTCAATCCACTACTCTTGTAACTTCTTTTGCAGAGGTTATAAATAGGGATTCCAAAGTTTCATTGAAGGGATCTCTATTTTTTTTTTTTTTTTGACATCTTTGGGTAAACTTATAGCTTTAAAGAATTCTTTATAACTCATTTTCTCTGAAATCTTATAACTATCATAACCTTCACCATCTTTAGCCACTTACAACCTTCATCATCAATACCTGCCACCATATTTGTCTTCTAGGGTCTATTCCAATCTTCCTCTCCGTCATCTCTTTATTACATCTTGTTTTATTAGTTTGCAATGTTTCTTCATCCATTCAAAAAAAACTTGTTACATAACTTTAAATAAAATTTTATATTTGTCATTACTCTATCAAAAATCTTTAAAAATTTGAAAAATTTCTCCTTTATTTCTTCTTCTAATTTCTTGTCTTCCTTACTTTCCATTTCTTGCAAAAAACAATGGTTTTACAAAATTAGTCATCGAGAATCCAAAAAAGATAAAAAAGTACAAAGCAATATTTTTAGTGGAAATAAACAATAATTAGAAAGGCTAATATAAAATTATCTCAAAAATTTACTCAATGCAAAAAATCAGCAAAAATGTTGACTCTTTAAAGCATATCACCAAACATTTTATTTGCATTGCTTACTTCCCTTCTGCATAAAAGTTGGACCTCCCATAAAATTTGACTTTCGAGGCAAAAAATCATTAATTTTGCTATAAAATAAATACAATACTTGCTAAATTGATTTAGGTCTAAATATAATAACTAGGAGGATCAACTTAAAATTAATTAATTTTACATTTTTAATAATTTTTTGCATAATTAATATTTTAATAAATCAACTGTTAAATATAGTAATATAATGATATTTATTGTGTAAAGTTTTGACTCATCCAATATTCATATAATGTGGATCAAAATTATTATTTTTATTTATTTAATCATTAAAATTTTATAAATAAAATAAATAATTAAATATTTTTAATTTAATTAAAATTTAATTTGATTCATATGAATAAAGATATGAATATGAGTAACAGATGTTTAATTTTTTTAAAAAAAATATTTTTACATTTAATCAACTCACATTAAAATTTTAAGAAAAAATACGGTAAAAATTATTTTTTTAATCCTTGCACTCCTAGTCGGGCAATGGTCAACGTTCCCATTTTTATTTTTTTCTATTTTCGGCATGCTCTAAAAGCACCGTTTGCTTGTCTTGAGGTTTTTGTTTTTTGAGAGTCAAACTGATATTATATAACATATATCATATTAATGGAATCAAACTTTGTACATTGCCTGTGCAATGCATTCATATTTAGATTTAATATAAATTTTAATATATATTGTTAATCTGTGCAATATAAATTTTATTTATTTAAATAAAATTTAAATTCCCAATTTATCTTTTAGTTTGCTACCCGTGCGATGCACGAATTAATTTTATTTATTTAAATTTAATATAAATTTTATTATATATTTGATAAGAATATGTTGAAATATTTTTGTATCCTTCCAATTAGGATAAAATCATATATATATATATATGTATATATTAAAACATTAAGATAATTTTTTTTTGAATATTAGAAATTTTAAAAATTAAATAATTGATAGAAAAAAGTAATTACATTTTATTTAATATTTGAGAACATCGAGGCATAATGTGTTAATATATAGTTACAAATTAAATAACCCATGCTATGCGTGGATCGGTTTACTTATTTAAATTTGTTAATATATAGTTATAAATTTGTATTTTCTTAGTATTATATCTAAATTTTTAAAATTTTTAATATATAAAATATATAATATAATACCTCATAAGAAATTTAAAATATAATATTATAATTATGATCAATTTTTTTTTAAAAAAAATTGAAACATAGAAGATATTATATATGTCCCGAAAAAAACATATATGAGATTATTTTTTTAGATTAAACATAAAAATATAGTATTCAATGATCAATTAAAGAATAGAAATATTGACATATTTTTTAAAATATTATTATCTTGATTAAAATGCAAAAAAAAAATAAAACTTCAATTGTGTGTGAATATATGACAAACAAAATAAATTAAACAAAAATAATGTCAAAATTAAAATCATATAAAACAATAAATCACAAAAGCAATATACATAAAGAAAGTTAAGTATTGGAAGCATGATGTAGCTCATGTTATTTATAGGATAAAAGTTGTATTTGTTTTTTGAATTTAAAATGAAGTTAAAAACATTTGAAGATAGAAAACGATAAGATTGATATGCGATTTTAAATTTAGAAAAAATATTTTTTTGCGTATTTATAATTAAAATATCAAATCATTTAAATTTGTTTTATTGAGTACATTTTATTACTTAAAAATTAATTACTTAGTTGTTAAATATTGTTTTATCTTCTTATCTATTTCAATTTAAATGAAATTTTAAAACTTTTTTAGAAGATATATTGCACAAGCATTGCAATAGATATGGTAAGGAATTAAATTTTTTTTAGAAGTTTGAAACCGAAGAAAATGGTTATTGGTTCAAAAGATCTAAATTTATTTATTTTTAATTATTTACAAAGATATAGTTAATTAGTAATGGTTACTTGCTAATGGTAATTCCATTTTGATTAGTGTATTTTTCTTATCTTTTGTCATAGATATGCAAGACCAATCTTGTATTACACATGTTTTTTAGTTAATAATTTATTTAGAATTAACTATGATTTAAGTTTTAAATCTATATAATTATAATATTTCTGAATGAATTTAGCATATGAGTTAAAAGACATTAACTCATGTGATAAATGACTAAAAAAATAAAATAAATTATTAACCATGAATATAAAATTAAGGATATTTTTTATAATTTTTAATAAATTTTGAAGAATATTACTGCACTTATATATATATATATATA
>JBBYHK010000010.1:132955-150739 GCA_038382065.1 Adansonia grandidieri
TTTAATATAAAATATTTTAAATATTTTATTATTTTTAAATAATATTTTCAACATATATAATTTATATATATTATATATAATATATATTGGTTAGGGATCAGTTCCTTAGTTAGGGAACCGACCCATAATATTTATTTTTTAAGGATAAAAATAATAATAAATAAATAAAAATAAGAGTAAAATGATAATTATAGTCTTTTTTATTAATAATTTTGATAATTACTCTTTCTTGTTTTGAATTATTTTTTTAATTTTACTTTTTTTTAATAATTATCAATTTATTTTTTTTGAAATTTCACTATTTATTTTTTTGAAATTTTACTATTTACTTTCTTAAAATTATTTTTTTAATTTTATTTTTCTATAATAATTATTAATCTATTTCTTTTTCTGAAATTCTTCCGTTAGATAAATACTTAGGACTAATTATAATTTATTTTTTAAAATTTTACTATTTTTTAAAATTATTTTTTCTAATTTTATTTTTTTATAATAATTATGAATCTTTTTTTTTCTGAAATTTTTTTTAAGTAGTTGGACAAAAATAACCTTATAAATTTAAAAAATACCTTTTGAAATTTTACTATTTCTTTTTTTGAAATTATGTTTTTTAATTTTATTTTTTTATAATAATTATCAATCTATTTTTTTCTTAAAATTTTACTATTTTCTCTTTAAAATTATTATTTTTAATTTTATTTTTTTATAATAATTATTAATCTATTTTTTTTAAATTTTCTTTTAAAAGTTACACAAAAATACATTTATAAATTTAAAAAAATCCTCCGAGTCCTGAACTAAAAAATAATAGTAGTTACAGAAGATTATAGATTAAAACCACTGTTTTGTTTCTTTACCCATTCCAACTTGGACTTGGACCGAGTTAACTCCAACTCACTCACGGTTCATGAACTCGGAAAATTGAAGCGTGCCCTTATTGCCCAAAAGCGCACGATAGAATCAATACCTCTTGTCTCTGGGAGTCTCCCCTTTTCCTCTGATATTTAAACCTATCGTTGGCAAATAGCTCCGAAGATCGAAGATTTGTGGTTCGTTCTCTCTCTCGCTCTCTCTATTTGCTTTCGACGTAGATCCCAAGTCTCGCTCTTCCGAGGTGCCAGTTTAGGGATTTTCGCTTGAAAAATCGTGGATTTCGTTGATTTTCGATCCGACTTCAGGTATTACGTGCCGATTCTGTCAGATCTATAAATTTCGATTTATGTATTTTTTTGGGCTTTTTTTTTCTTTCTCTTTTACACAGCTTTTTGGAAACGATTAGGTTGGGATTGAACCAATCGGTGTTATCGAAGTTGCTTCATGAAGCCTGATTTTGACAGATTCGTTTGGAAATTGCTTAACTTTGGTGTAATTGAATCTTTTTCTGTGGAAAATTAGGGTTTATTTTGTGTTTTCTTAGCTGTTCTTTTTTTTTTTAATTTTTTTTGTGCTTTGGATTATTTTTTATATGAAGATATGAAATTTATCATCCTTCAATAAAATTTGCGAAATTTAAGTTTTAATTGCAAAATTTTCTTCAGAAACTGCATTACGTTATTTTTTTTATTAATAAAAATATGTATAGATCTCAATTGGCAAAATAATCCAGGTTTCAATATTGCGTAATGTTAAGAACTTGAACTAGATTAGAAGCAGAAAGAGTTATTTTGTAGTCAATTTTCTTCTAAATTTTATTACTTTTTACCCAATATTTAATATTTGGTTTGATGTTTCAGGTATCCTGTAATTTTGGATTGGTGCTTGTCTGATAAGTTTATTCAATACAATAAGCGGTGACATTGTTAATCGGTGCTTCCTTGATAAGTTAAAGATCATAATCAGCAATGGGGGGATATGATAGAGAAGTAAGTTGTTTATTATCCATCCCATCATGTGAGTTTAAGTTGTCTACTCAAATGAAGAAAATAAGGGTATTAGGAAACCCAATAGAAAACAATAAACATAAGTGTTGATTTATGCAAATTTTATATCCAGTCTGTATGATGGGGAATTTTTTTGCTGCTATTTAAAGTGTCGACTTTTTTTCTTTATTGGGTTTTTCTGTTAGAAAAATTTTGTTCTAATCCTGCTGGTTTTTCCTATCCAGGAAGTTGAAGATTATGATGATTATGACATGGAAGGGGAATATCAAGATGAATATGTTGAGGAAGAAGAGGGCCAGGAATATGAAGAAGAGGAGGAGGAAGAGGAAGCTAGACAGCCTACGCAAGAAGAAATGGAATATCTAGAGTTAAGACAGCGGCTGAAAGATTCTATCAGACGAAAGAGGAAACAAAGCGCTGCAGCTCTTTCTTCTCAAGAGAAGAGGCTTCCATATAACAAGTGAGTGATGTGCTTCTTTTTTAGGAAAATTTTTCTATTAAAGAAGTCCTATGACGCTTAACATTTCTGGATTCAAAGTCTACAGAATGTAAAGATGCTTTTCTTCTGTTCTTTATAATAGTTACAAAGAGTGTCTATTCCAGGTTTATGTAACTGTAATTATTCTAATTAAGTTTATAAATGTTGTCTTCCTGCAGCTTTGGGTCCTTTTTTGGCCCTTCGCAGCCAGTTATTGCTCAAAGAGTTATCCAAGAGAGCAAGTCATTATTAGAAAACCAGAATTTGGTATCAAAGATTTTGAGTTCCAATCAATCTGTAAGTATCACTTGTCTCTCATTCTTTTTCTGTAAGTGGTCCTTGTATATATTTTCTGTGTTCAATGCTATTGATGTGCATGGTTATGCAAACTCCAATTTGACGAACCCAGTCAGCATACTGTGGTTCTCAATTATTCTGTTGGATGATATTATAACTTCGACTGTTAAAAAGCCTGCATAAGTTTTGCAACTGAACGAATCAGTTTCCTTCAATGTAGTATGCATAAGGGTTTAATCGAGCTGAGCGAGCTCAAGCAGTAACAAGCATGAAGTAGAGCTAGAGCTTGACTCGAAAATCGTGGCTTGAAATACAGCTCGAGCTCAATCAATTTTCAGTTTTAAAGCTCAAGCTCAATTGTTAAAATTCGAACGACTTGATTTTGCACGATTAGGCTTGTTTACTAAGTAAAAAATGAGCTTAATTCTCATGCTCGACTTCAAACTAATTATTTGTACTTGAGTTTGAGTTCACAAAGAGATTTCTTCAGTACTAATTAAAAATAATTAAATATATATTAAAAAATAAGCTCCATTAGGCTCACGAGCTGCTTGATTGAGGCATTACTTGAACTTGGGTCCCTTGATAGGTTGAACTTCTTGAGCTTAAGCTTGGCTCGATAATGACCAAGCCAACTTCGATTTTTTTTTTTTTTGATCTGTACCAAGTAGCCTGTGGACACTTGTGTCTTGTTTACGCCCCTAAGTTTGCATGCCTATTGTTTGGATATGGGTTCAGGTTTTGACATTTGCAATCTTTCACTTTTTTGTGCACTCTTTATGTATATTCCTATGACGCTACTTATTAATCGAATTTCTTTTAAAGATCGATGCCAAATAATCTTTTATCTATAAATATAATAAAAAAGTGAAATTTATGCTAGATTGATGATTGAGGCCATATGTTAGCCCGTGTTGTTTTGTCTTTTATCTGGATTTTTTTTTCCTGAAAAATCATAGATTGAATGTATTCCATGTTATACTGTGTTTCAATTTATATTGACAACCTTGTGATTTCTTGTAGAGTAAAAAGAACTCTGCTTCAAACACTTCTGGACCAAAGCTTGGGCAACGGGGCCAGGCACCCAAACCTACTAGTGAGGTATTTGCCCTTGAGTACCTCTGATTTGGTCTTATCTTTTGAAAGACCTCTGGTCTGTTATAATTAATGTTTTCAATTGCTGGAGTCGTGCAGCTCAGAAAGAAAGTTGAGAAACTTAAGGTTGCAAGGGATTACTCTTTTCTCTCGGATGATGCACAGGTTCCGGCTCCTGCAAAAGAGCCTCCACCCCGTAATGTTTCTGCTCCAACATCTGGTAGGTTACTACTTAACTGCTTTAAATCTGTTTTCTACCTGTGAACCTTAAAACATAGATAACTTATACCTTTTTTTTTTCTATTGATTTTCAAGAGGCACGATCAGCTCAAATGCTTCCAAAAAGCAAACAACCGGTGGGCAGCAACAGCAATAGTAGCAGAAATGTCCAAGGCATCCGTGAAGAAAGGAAATCCCTTCCTTCGAAGGGTCAATTGCCATCTAAAGCTAGTTCCTACATGTCCTCTTCTGCCAGTAAACCAAATGGGATGCCAATGGATTCCAAAAAGCAGCTTGGTGTTAATAATGGTACAGGGCCTGGGCGGCCGGTTGGTGTTAGCAATGGTATGGGCCCTGGCCGGCCTGTTGGTGTTAACAATGGTATGGGGCCTGGCCGGCCTGTTGGTGTCAGCAATGGTACAGGGCCTGGCCGGCCTGTTGGTGTCAGCAATGGTACCGTGCCTGGTCGGCCTGTTGGTAGTAGCAATGGTACTGGGCCTGGTCGGCCTGTTGGTGCTAGCAATGGTACCGGCCCTGGCCGGCCTGCTAGCCTAAAAGGTGGGCCCTCGAAGATGCCTATTGCTAAGATGGAGAAGAATGTTTCTGCACCATCTTCTAGGAGTCTCCCACCCAGTATGCAGAAAGCACCCTTATCGAAAATGCGCTCATCTGATTCAAAACAGCACTTAGAACTGAAAAGGGGATCAGAAGACCGTAGTAAGGATAAAATGATGGCCCAAAGGCCTCCAATATCATCAAAGCAGCAGGTTTTAGTCTCACTTGCATCAATGCTTATGCTTTTGTTGGCATTTTTAAAATACATTTTTTTTGTTTTTATTTACATCCTTCTTGAAAATTTACAGGTAAAGAAGCCAGTTAAGCAGGTCTCATCTCATTCTCATACTACATCAAATGTCCAGCGACCCAAGAAAAAGCAATTAAGTGAGGATGAAAAGGCTTTAATGATGATCAGAAATATGTTCCAGTAAGACCTCTATCCTGTCATGTTTCTCTCTTCTTGACCTTTTGGTGACACCTTATGTTATTTATTTATTTTTTTATATTCTTCCTTGACCAAGTTGCTATTTGCAGCATATGAGCATGTACTTCTGTGAATATGCCTGCCGTGAAATGGGCATTGTATTTTTCTTCATATAATTGAATAAACTGGAAGAGTCAATAACTTTGTTGCTTTCAGTATTTTGATTTCAACGCTTAAAAAATTCTTTTTCTAATATAATTATTAATTATTATTTAATTACTCCATTGCAGCACTGATAGATATCCAGTCTGTGATGATGATGATGATAGTGACATGGAGGCAAACTGGGACGAGATTATGAAAGAGGAAAGGAGGAGGTTTGTAAAATTTCCTAAATCTCATTTCTTTGTTAAAATTGTCATGCAAGCATTTGCATGTAGAGAACTGTTGCTATGAACTCTAGGGAGATAGATGTTTGACACAGTGCATGAATAATACCTAATTCCTCTAAACCCTGCACGTAAATTCATTGAGGTGACATCTAGTAGTTCTGGTTTTAAATTCCAGCATCTTCAACTCTTTTCTCTATGTCTGGGCTGTGGTATTTTTGTATCGAAGAGATAATACGGAATTCTCCTTTCTTTATTTCATATTTGCTTCTTTTTCCCTTTATATGCAGCGCCAAAATTGCCAGGCAGGAGGATGAAGAACAATTGAGGCTGATAGAAGAAGAAGAGCGGCGGGAGCGGATGAGGAGGATGTCCAAAAAGCGCAAGCTGAGTCACCACTGATTGATTGTATCCCAATCCGATGGGGGGCAGCCAGGCTGAAATTCTAAAAATGCCCTTTTTATGGTGTTATTTGTCGCCATGTAGTTATGACAAGTTTTAGAATGTTTTCATTTTGTCCCTATTGAAATTTAATCAGTGTTTTACTTTGAAGTTTTAGCATTAAATAATAAATTAGATTTTCTTTTTGTTAAAATAAATCAATAACTTTATAATTACTTTCTTTGGTTGTTACGTAAAATTAATTCATAAAGCGTTTTTATTAAAAGGAGGCAAATAGTAATATTATTCAAAATATTTACAATAGTAACATTATGTAAATTATTTTATGGAGTTAAAATTATTTAAATTTGAAATAGAAAAAAAAATTATATTAATAGAATGTTAAGCGTTATAGTTCAAGGAGAAAGAATAATAAAATTTTATATCTTTCAAAAAGTAATTGGCTATGATTTCGAAAAAAAAAAATTAGAAGTGAAAAGTGTGAAGAAAAAGCAGTTAAATTAGATCTTATTTTAATTTTAGAGAAATAACTAGAAGTAACTGAATTTACCGCTTTCATTCCGAACCAGGGTTGTCCCATGTTATAACAGAATATGTAATAATGAGTGCATTAAATCAATTATACTTAAAAAAGGCGTTTCCTGATAGTTATTTTTTATTAAAATTATAGAAAATTAATTAGAAATTTATACTTGTAGCAAAAAATTATCAAATTCTACAAAAGAAAAAAACAGCTACTGTCAAAATTTATTAAAATTATCAAAATTGTATTAAATGTCGCATAAATTATTTAAGCACTTTAAAATTAGAAATTGATTTATTTATGCTTCAAGATTTTCAATAATGAAAATTTAAAATATACAAGCAAATATTCACGTGTAAAACAAAAAGTCAATTATATTTACTTCCGATCCTTACTGAAAGGAAAGTGTAATTTTAGTATGAGAAGTGGCAAAAAAAAAAAAAAGAAGGTAAATTTAAGTTTTCAACAAACAAAACTGACCATTCATTTAGCCGTTAACTGTTAATTTATGTTTTTTTTTTTTTAAAAAAAAAAAAACCAAGAGTAGCAAAAATACTCTCTCAGACTTATTCGTACGCCCGTGAGGATTAGGGGATGTTAATGGCGACTTTTATAAACCCAGCGATCCCTTCTTCACCTTCTCGTCGCTTCTCAATTCCCACAACTACGCCTCGATCTAAATTCGTTAAAGCTCTTCCGCTTCGTTGCGTTAGGTAAAGTTAAAACAAAACTCTATAATTTTTCACCGGTAATTAGCTCTTTTGCGGTAATTTAATTAATGTTTGTTTGATTTATTTTAGGAAGAATGGTGAAATCAATGGCTTATCTAGAACTCCTTCACCGATGGAGTGAGCTTCCCTTCGTTTTCATGCCTTTTTTTCTTTGGTTGAAATTATTATATTTACTTGATAAATTAAATATTTTTAAATTTTAATTTCTTTTGATCTGCATTTTAGTCCTGGAGGAGGTCAAGACGATGCCGAAACGTCAGTGGTAAAATTTTATTACTTGATCCTTTTTCTTTATTATTCTTATTTTATGAAAAATGTAATGGCAATCCAAATATTACGTTTGAGGTAGAAGTAAAATTATGCATTTTGTTACGTAAAAATTGTGAACATTCTTAATTAGTAATTTTATTTTCAAAGAATTGTCCGTTAACACGAAACGGAGCTTTAAATATACTATATAGTGAATTACATTTTCAAGGAAGGTTTTGTTTGTTTATAGGAAGAGTCACCCAATGCTGAACTGGAAACAAAAACTAATGACATATGGCGACTATTCAAGGAAGCTCAGCAGAGTAATTCTCTATTTGATGGGAAAAATAATTAATTTTCCTTTGTTTATTTTTTGTTAAGTGTTTTTATTTGTGCTTCGAATGTTATTTTAGATATTTTGTATTTGAATAAACATCGGCTGAAGGCTGTCGAGGAGCTGAATAAAGCAAATAGGGAGAAGCAGTTATTGCTTGATAAGATAGAAAAATTGGAGAAAGAAAACAGAAAAGCCAGTGGGAAAGGTGAATTTTGAACTTGGCTTATTTGTAGTTGCATCAGTTAATTATGGTTTACTGTATTATAAAGTCCCACAAAATTCGAGCTTGTCTTGTTTGCTGATTTTAATTTTTTATCTGGACTTAGTTTGTTATTAAGCTGCGTTTGGTTATTGCCAAAATGGTAACGCTGTTGCAACTATGTCCTATGTTCTTGTGGGGCTACTTTCATACATCTCAAATCTGTTTGAGCTGTCAACACCTGGGTGTTTCAAAAGGAGATGATGAAAATTTGACAATGCCTTTCAACCTGGGCTACCTTCGGTTAGGTTTTGTCAGATGCTTAAATTTCAATTGTTTCAGCCTTGCACTTGAAATTATTATCTAGTTGACAACGTTACTTAGGTTGCAAAAGCATTAGGTATGCATGTTTCACCTGAGAGGTATATGTGTTCTTATGTTTTCTGCTGGTCAAGTTTTTAATTTCTTTGGACTTCTATATGTGAGGTAATGTGTTTTAATATAAGAATTCTTGAGCTTAAACTAAAGCTAGTTCAAGTTCAAATAAGTGATTTTGAGATGCCCTGTTTTAACCAGATAATCTAGCTATGTGCTGGGAACTGTTACTTCGGATAGACTCAATGGTCCTCAGTGGGATGGTTAGCACTGGAGAGGCATCTAATTTGAGAAGGATGATAATAGATAGCAAAGTTAGTGTAGTAGATGTATTCTCAGGCTTGCTGCAGCAAAGAGATGCTGAACTTCTTGCAGAACTCCGCCACTTCTCTGAAGGAAGCAAAAAGTAAACTGTCCTGTATAATCGACAATAAATTTACTTTGACATGAAGAACACAAACACTTGGCAGTTCCTTTTTTTTTTTTTTCTCTCTTTTCTGTTTTATGGAACTTAGGATTTCTAGTTGGTTATTTTGATTTCTCTGGTTTAATGTCTATAACTACATCAAAAATATTTCTTTTGCTGGCAAATCCAAGGTACTGCAACACTATGTAAAATATGAAGGCATCATGTGAGATATTGTCACCATTCTTTTCGTACTGATTCATAAAGATGTGCATTTCTGTTTCTCCACAGACACGGGTTTTTCTTTTTTTATATCTATGCATTTGATTTGTTGATTCTACCTTTTTTCAGAAAATTTTGTTTCCACTTATGTTCTTTTTCCTCTTCTAAAAATTAATTTATTTGTCGTAAATACAGGAAAGGTTTTCATATCATTCACATATGTACTGAAATGGAACCATTGGTCTCAATAGGGCCCTTGGCACCATACATAACTGGCTTATCTCAGACGCTGCGGAGAAAGGGCCACTTGGTTGAAGTTATTTTGCCAAAGTAACTAGTGGAACTCATCTCTTTTATTCACTGAAGTTGCTTTGTCATTTTGTGTAGCTGTCTAGACCTCATTTTGTTATGTTAATTTAGGAATTTTCCGAATGCCATGGTAATATTTTGTTTGGCTTAAACTTTAGGGGAAAGTGCAAGAAGTTGCTTCCGCTTGTTGTGTGTCCATCTGCACAAAATTATGAGACATGCTTCCAACTTTTAAGCACTTTTCTTCCTTTCTTTGGAATCATATTGACCTTTATGTTTAATTTTATGAACTTTCATATATGGTCATCTTAGACTATTTTTAGGTTAATAAATCTTAAGAAATATGTGTGGATTATTTTACTCATAAACAAGACCGGAAATCTACTATTCCTCCCCTTAACTATGCCTGCTTGCTTGCGTGCATGCACACAGACACACACTATTTTACTTGTTATTCTATAAAGGGAGTATACATGTGTCTGACATTTGCCTTACTCCAATAACTTGTATTAAAAAAATGTGTATATCATGTATCAGAAAAAAATTTTCTTTTTTGGCCAATAAGTTTCCAACCATGAATTGGGTTATGAGGCTGTTGTCTAATATATTGACACAAAGGAGATTGCTGTTTGGTTAGGTATGCTAGCCTGGACCTAGATGAGGTTCAGGGGTTGCGAGAAATTGAGGCAGAGTCTTATTCTTACTTTAATGGACAACTGCATGGGAACAGAATCTGGACTGGGTGAGTCTGGCTATCCTTTATTCTAAAAGTAGGGATCCAGCGATAAAATGGAAAAACTGCATTGTCAATTTCTAATTGCTTTTTCCTTTTGGCAAGTTGCAATTGCAAAGGATTTAGAAGTTTTTTCAATCTTTAACTTACTAAATAGTTTAATCGATCTCACTTTTCTGCCTATTATCCAGGGTTGTACATGGCATTGGAGTTACTTTTATTCAACCTTTAGATTTCTCATCTTTTTTCAACCGAGACAGGATATATGGCTATCCAGATGACTTTGAACGGTAAGTCTCTTGCAACTTTTTTTTTTATCATCCATTTTGTTTATCTTTTACTCTCTAATTCTTTATGCTTGTGGAGATCAAGTGAAATTATTCTTGTGTCTTTCAACTTACTTTTCATTTTGAGAGACTGAGATAAATTAAACTTAATGATGTATACAAGCAGTGTTCTGCTGGTCAGACATAGGCAAATTCAGACCATTAGTTAAAATTATGAAATAAAAAAAAAAGTCGAGCACTGGAGTGACTCAACTTTCAAAAATTTTATGTTTCAAATGCTAGGGGATAGTAATGGTATGATGAGATTGATCAGAGAAAACGATGTTGCATCTCTTTGCAATTTAGTTGCAATATTTATTGAATCTTTTGAAGGATATATGGTGAGAAAAACTTGCTTGTAGGTCTGGTACCTGTTGCACCTACTCTTAAGAGGTAGCATTAGTTGGTTCCTGCTGGCATTTTACTGGAAGCAATGATATGAGATGCAGTTTTTGAGAGGTGGCTAAAATTTTCACAAATATCCTTAGAAATTTAGATTGAATGGTACTGTTATTGGAGCAATCATATTTGTGCCCGAGAGTATTCAGATCAGCTGAATCTGCCTCTTAAAAAAGTGGACAATATTACTCCCTCTGACAGTGAGTTGTTTCTTATAGACATGCGCAGAAAGGCAAGTCTAGTCGATATGATATGGTGAATTAGATAGTAATTTACTGCTTTTTTGTTGATATGGCAGAAAGTGCTCATTGTTTGAACTTCCAATCTAAAAAGGCTGTATTTCCTTTTGAAGAGATTGTTCATGAATAGGAGATGATAGGCCTGTAAAATATCATGCTTCCCAAAAAGAAGCTTAGATTTTTATCACTTTCATCGCCATTGTGACTATTTTTTATTAAACTATGACCGAGTAAAAAAAAAAAAGTCGGTATAGTGCAGTTTGAGTAGCTTGGCATTCTGGATAATTTAATTGACATTCAAAATCATTTTTTAGAGGGCTATTCCTTTACACTTCTAATATGAATTTGTTTGCTAAATTTCTTCAAAATTTTCCTACTTAACTTATTGTATCATGTATTCATATCAATTTGTTTGATTGTTTCTTAATGGTTTATCCATTTATTCATTCAGATTTACCTATTTCTCTCGTGCTTCATTGGATTATATAGCAAAATCCGCAAAGCAACCTGATGTGTTACACTTACATAATTGGGAGACTGCTATTGTTGGACCTCTTTTCTGGGATATTTTTGCTAAACAGGTGCATCTTCTCACTGTTCCTTCTAGTCATATTGAATTGTATAACTTCCTGATCCTGCATTATAATGCACTTCACATTCTCTGTCTTTTGCCATCATAAAGTCCTTGTTTTGCTATCTCCAGCCCTTCAATTATTGGAAATGAATAAATGATAATCATTAGCATGAATCATCATGGAGCATGAAATGTGGTATGAAATTGAAGAGGAATATGTGCAGCTTTTGCTTCTCTGCCTGAGTCATAGAGCTTCCTTTCACCACATGTAACTTGCTGGAAAACGTATTGAAATGAAAACTTCACAAAAGAAAATGGTAGAGACAGTTCTAACGGTGCAGTGGATGGATGATTTGGTCCAATTGCTTCTCCTAATTGCAGACTTTTCCTTTTCTCTTTTAAAACAATTATTTTGACCTGGATTGCGACATGAGTGACGTGCGGATAAGGAAAGAGGGCTGATGACCATGGAAAGTGGTTTTGCGAATTCTCTATGGTGTTGAAAAGTGAAAACAACTTGAAACAGATATGTTGCTTAATTGGTACTGCGCTTAATTACCTGTCCTTCTTCCCGTAAGACGGCATTTACTTGCAGCCATAATTGTTAGAGGAGTGGTGAGAATACACTCCAGGCATAAGATGAGGCTGAAACTGGTCGAAACTCTTCGAACACATCATAGCCTTGTTCAGCTCCTTTCATGAAACTTCTATTTCTGAAACCTATATCACTCCATTATTTCCTCTTGGTTTGGGAGGAAAAAAAAAAAATCTGAAAATTGATTTCCTTGCATCCATGATTGCTTTTGCATGACGTGGAACAGTTTAGTTGTTGCTATGTCTTTATTGTGTACTTCTTTTTATGGTTTCTAACGTAATTTGGAAGTAATTGCAGCCAAAGGAGTTATAAATTGTGGGAAATTAACAATCATCCTCACCTCTTCTTTTTCTTGATATTTGTATGACAGGGGCTAGGAAATACTAGAATATTATTGACCTGCCATGGCTTTGACTCGCAGGCAAGTTATGATATCCATTTCTCTCTGGTTTTACGGTTTCTCTTGGGTCACGTTAACCTTGCAAAAATTCTTTTTCAATTTTTATTTTATCTGCTGTTAAATGTTAAATTTTTCAGTGTCTGGAGGAACCTGATAAGCTCGGCCTATGCGGACTTGATCCTGGTAGACTTCAGCGTCCTGACCGTTTACAAGATATAGCTAAGACACATCTTGTGAACATTTTAAAGGTAAATGGTTCTACCTATGTGTTTTATTTTGGGAAAAAGTACCCGTTGAATATTCTCTTTATGTAGTCCTTTGTCTTAGTTTGTAAGAAAGAGTTGATGATATCTGTAGTTCCTCCTTTCAACATGTCACATAAAGCATAGACTTATTGCTATACCTATGAGCCTTATATCTAAAACCCAAATTATAAAACTGTTATAACAACTAATAATTTCTGTTTATTAGGTTTCTATTTCATTTTCTCTACAGGCTCTTATTTTAGCATCTATGTGTTTATTTGATACTGTGCCACATTGTGAGATCCTAATGTGCTTGAACTAGCTGACTACATTTTTTTGTTTGTTTTATATCTATCCAGCATTGAATACACTTTCTACTACATTTGCAGGGTGGGATAGTGTATTCTAACAAAGTTGTGATTGTGTCATCCATGCACTCGAAAGGAAGGATCATTCACAGTATGAGTCATGGATTGGAACCTACCTTGGCCCTTCACAAGTAAGAACAACTCATTCCATTCCTGCACTGGAATGAGGTAGAACTTTCTCTATTGCATCTTGAGAAGCGTTTTATTTCAACACATTTATTTCTGTTCTTCTGTTTGTGTTTTACCAAAGGGAAAAATTGCTTGTTACTCCTTGTGGCTTTGATAGCTCTACCTGGGATCCATCCATGGATAAATTTCTCCCAGTAAATTATAGTACAGAGAACATGAGGGGAAAATATGCATGCAAAGTTGCATTGCAACAGCAGGCTGGCTTATCAACACATTCTTCTTCTATTCTGGTATATGTTTCACAATTATCTTGTCTGTACAAATTTCTTTCTCAAAAGTGATAGATTATTAGTTATTACTTGGTAATTAAGTAGCTATGTTTGCAGGATACCCTGAGAGAGAGAGAGAGAGAGAGAGAGAGAGAGAGAGAGAGAGAGAGAGAGAGAGAAGGTTATGAAGTGCATCTCTTCTATGAGGGTTAATTACAGAAATTCCTTGGTGATCTAGCCTTCTAAAAACCTCCAACTAGGTTTCTTTTTTTTTTTTCTCAAATAAATTTGCCCCACTGAAATATAATGTCTTCCTTCTTATACAATATATTTTCTTAGCCCTGCGGGTGACTTGTTAAAGGTGTAACTTTAAGAGGTATCAAAGGAGGGAAGTTTATGTTTTCAGGGCAAAAAAAATGAACACTATAGGTTGAAATTATGCTTTTATGCCAATGGTTTTTGTAATTTACTATATTTAGATCTTGAAGCTCTACCTAATCCAATTTAAGCATATAGATTAAACGAAGAAAAGAGTTGAAGGAATATTATATGCACGCAGTTGTCTTCTATATCTTGTTGACCATTTGCAGATTTGATCCTAAGTGTACTAATAATGGTTTTATGCATGTGCATCGGTATGGTATTCCTTTGAAATGTGCTAAATATAAATGTAACTATGTTGCCACTTAGGTGTTGGCATGGATTTCTTCTGGAACCTAGATGCACTTATTCACTGTATTGCCCTTGATTTGCAAGGAGTATGAATTATTAATATGTAAATGCTCTCTGGCTTTTCTCTTTCCCATCATCCCTTGAGACCTGGAGCTGTGACTTTTAAGAAGTCTGTTACCAAATGCTCAAAGCCAACAAGCCATGAGGAGGGATGGCATACATAAAATGTTCTAGAACTCTATATTCTATTTGTATGGTAAAGAAAGAAGTATAGTTATTATTGCATTGCTTAAAATATCTCATGCCTTCACATCTCTCATTTCTGTATTTTTAACAAGACTTGGAATAGTTCTAAGATGCTAAAGATTTATTTTTCGAGGTTGGATGCATCATCTCAGAAGTATCAGATTTTGATTTAGAGAAACTGAAGGCAGTTGTCAGGAATGCTACAAAAGGGGGTGCACAGGTGTATATTTCTTTCCAACTTTGAGTTCATTAAAAGAACAAAAATAAAAAAAATGCATGGTTTTAGAACTTTAGTGCTGAGTAGTCTCAAAAATTTTTATTATCTGATGTTTTAAAAGGATTTTTCTGGGTAACTTGATAACGGTAGTTGCATCCTTTGTCTTTCATTCTTTTTTTCCTTAAAGAAATCATGAGAACGCTTTTAAAGTTACCGCAAACAATGGTGTTTGTTTACTTCATAGCTATATCAGGCTGTAGGTAGGGTCCGTAGGGATTTTCAGGACTTGTTTTCCATTTTCATTCTTTCTTCCTGCTCGATGATTTTTCTTGACCTGATCTTTTATCACTGCTCCACAGTTTGTCTTCTTGGGGAATGCTGCAGTGCCAACCATAAATAGTGTACTCAGATATTTTCACGAAGAACTTGAGGTACATCCTTTTCTTCATTACACTTGTTATTTAGCTTGACATCTGGCTACTCTACGTTTGTAAATAATGCATTCAGAAGTACACCAAATGCAGAGTGCAACTAGCTCTAGTTGAACTCTTAACGCCTTGAGAAATGTTCCCCTCCTAATAAAATGAAGCAACATACTTTTCTCAAGCTTACGAACTACTTATTATTTTTGATATAATAAATGGCTTAAGCTTTTATGCTACTGAAACTAATTTCCTTCCTCGAGTTTCCGTTGTCAATTTAGATGATATGTTTTTCTTTTAATTTCCTTCACTCCCCCACTCTCCCAACCCCAACCCGCTTTTTATTTATTTTGCTGCTAATCCATTTTGATGCTTTCCTCCCCCCCAGGATTCAAATGTAAAATTCTTTTACCACTACGATGAAGCGCTATCACATTTGGTTTTTGCAGGATCTGACATTATATTGTGTCGGTCCTTTCATGATCCTCTACTTCAAGTTCCGGTAAGTTGAATGCAATATCCAGTAATGAAAATTAGGTGCCATGCGGGAGAATATCTAATGCTTATACGCAACCCATTGGCTTTTTTTTTCGGGTACAATTTTTTTATGTGGTCACATTCCAAGCAGCTTCTATGCTAAATTCTAGGCATTGTAAGATAACTTTTGGAGGAATTTCAAACAATCATGGTTATACAGTTGTCTAGATAGATATGCCAAATATTCAAGCAAGAACTATTAGAGCCTGAAAACTAAGCCTAAGCTCCAGCAATCCTAAGCTGCGATCACCTTGACCTGTATTCTTTATGGAAATTCTCAGGTGGCCTTTATATACTATGTTAGTCCGACTCTTCATTTTCCATGAAGTGCCCATGTTTGACATTTGTGTCTGATGTCTATCTGGACATGTGTATTGAGATATGACCCTCTAAAGATCCCTCAATAGATGGAAAAACTTATGAAAAAATTGATTATATGCTTTTTGAATACATATTCGTATCTAACACTCACACACGAGTCTGAATAACATAGTTTATATTATATATGTAGGCTTGTTCAATACATATACATCCCTAGGGATGCACGCATGCATGTCTTGCAGTTCAATTTGTTTAACCTCTAGATTGGGCTTCTTTATACCTAAGCGACCACCCTATATCTTTGAATGTATATTTTTGGAATGCTTTTTACTCCCCCTTCTGGTTGATTCTTAAAATGTAGCTCAAGGCTTTAAGATATGGAGCTGCTCCAGTGTCAGAAGCCTCTGGTGAAAACAACTTCAGGTAAACTGCATCTTGCAGAAGACTCGAACCCTTCAAACAGAACTACATACTTCTTATTGGATAACGAAATGGTGAATGACACAAAGTATTTGTTTTCTGCGATGTCTTGACAGATACTCTGCGGATCTTGACCACGAGATCACTAGATTCTCACAGTTCATGAGATCTACCTTCGGAAGTATGTCCCTCAGCCAAGCCCTTAATGAAATTGTGAGTGTTTTGCAGTCGAAAAATTTCCACTTTCCAGTTTTAGCATTTCATTCAACAATTTTTTTTTCTTTTTTTGCAACTCTTTTAATTAACTTTGTTGTCACGATCCTTTCGTTAGAAGAATAACCCATTGACATGGAAACAAATGATAATGAATGCCATGAAGAAGGACTTCTCATGGGATGCAGAATGCTATGAAATTCACGTCTCAGCATACGCGGCCGTTAAAAGTATGTGAAGCAGCAGCGGATGTGAAAAGTACATATACTTTTTACGTGGTATCAATGGCACCAGACGAAAGCTGAAGCTGCTGCTTTAGAGTTGGAATAAATGATATTCGCCATCGATGAAGATCAATGGATGTCATCTTTAAGTATCAGTTTTTTTTTTTTTTTGGGGGGGAGGAAATTTGGATAATAATAATTGGCTTTTAATCTTCATTTGTGAAGATTGTTTCCAATCTTTAAGTCGCAAGTGCCAGCCACGCCCTCTTAAAATAAGTAACTCGTTGTAATTTGCATGTATTTATTTTACACATAGTAGATTATTGCCTTTCTTAGCTGTAAGTATGGGCATGATATGATAATTAATTTGGAAATAGAATTCCAAACTTTTTCCTCTTTTTGATTATTTTTTCTTTTTATCAACAATTTAAGATATTCTATAACATCAACAAACCTTTATACTTAAGAAAAAAAAACCCTTTATCACTTTATCCCTGTTGGAGTACTTTTTTTGAAAGTAATTTCTTAAAATTATGTTTATAAAATTAAAAAACATAAATATTCTTATGTTAATAATTTTTTAAGTGAGTAATTTCTTAAAATATGTATTTTATAAAAATTAACAATTTTTAAATTTACTGTGTTAATTTTTTTAACTTTTAAATAAAGTTTTGAATTAATATTACTTTATTCAAAGGAATATAGATAATTATATAAGCATATTTTTTTAAAAAAAATTATTAAATCTTAAAAAAAACTATTCATATACAATAAAAAAACACCATTTCACCTATAATTTTTTTTTTATTATTCTGCTATATTCAATCATAACTTAGAATTATGTAAAAGTATATTACTTAAAATCATAAATTTTACATAATATTTTTATGATATTTACATAATTCAAAATTATAATTAATTAATTATAGTATAATAATTATAAGTATAAGTAATAGAAATATTTATATAACAACATAGCATAGATAATTCAATCAACTCAAATAATTTACATATAGAATAAATATTAATTAACTATACTTGAAAAGTGGCCGAAGACTCGGCAAAAAACCCTGTATATTAAACCAAAAACCCAAAAATAAATAAATAAAACAGATTAGTTTCAGAACCTTCAACCCTATAGT